>NDXB01018523.1:6959-31702 GCA_002631895.1 Agapornis roseicollis
GGGGGGGGGGGTTGAGTGAGTGATTGAGCTGTGTGGCTGTATTTAAACCATGACAAATAGCCAGTATGAGATCAAAATAGAAAAATGGGAAAATATAATTGAGCTTCTTCAACAGACGACTATGACAGGTAGCATTCAAAAGGCTGACTTTTAGAGAGATATTTAAAGGATGACTGGTATCCAGTTGAAACATCCACACTACTACAAAGCACTGGTTATACAGAGAGCAGCTTAACAGTGCTTTCATGATAGAATTTGGGCCTACAAGTGCAATGCAACATTAGAACCTTATCATCCTAAACAACAGTTCTCAGTTCAAGTAGGATGAAGATCGTCAGGTTCACCGCTCCCACCACTCTGGTTTTATGCAAATCCGGTGTCTGAAGCAAAAAGGGTGCAAGTTGTTTTGTCATTCAGAATACAGAAAAAGAAATGCCAGATCCGTTCACAACCTCTAGAGGTTTGTCTTTGTCAGCAGAGTACCAGTGTCACAGGATTTAAGCATTTACCCTCAGACATATCTAACCTTCACATAGCAATGGTAATCCTTACCTCAGATTCTTGATGTACTCAGAAACACACATGCAAAAACTTTCATAAAGTCTTAAAAGTTTTTCAAAGGCTAGAGTTCAGGCTGATCCATCAAGACTACTAGGTCTTTCACATACACAGCCACTAATGCTGATTTAAAAACATTATAATGGAGGGAAAACTCCAATATTCTTCTGTGGTAAAGAGTGATGTATGTGTAACACAAAGCCTTTTTTGAAGCAAGTTAAAATAACGAGGATTGCTCTTTAATTCATGAGCTTTTACACTGGGATGCTTGTAACCAATTATTGCTTGAAAGCATAGAAAGCATAAAACTAACTAAGGTTTTCATTATGCATGACTTTAGAAGGTATTAATAATTTAGACTTGAACTTCATAAGTGTATGGGAAAGTCACCTCCACTGGAATATCTCCAAAAACAATTTAGTTCAGTTATGACCTTGGATGTCACATAAGTTATGATAACTTCTGGAGATGTTCTGGAATAATCAAGTGAATGATCCTGGAATTACACAGGTTGGATTGATCAGAACCATTCATTTTCTGATGCATACTTTGTCATGGATATGAAGTGTTTAGGTGGCTGTCCATAAACATCAGGCTCATGGAAGACAGGTCAAAGAACAAGAAGGTACAAATGCAAAGGCAATGGGCAAAAATGAACAGGCATCTTAAAAGGTGAAAAAAAGAGCTGGAAATAAAAATAAAGAATTCTAAAAATAGAAAAAACAAAACCAATTTTTTTAATTGGCATATCTTTACCTTATTTGACTCAGATTATTTGTTAAGGAGAGCTATCAAAGTGCAACACCCAGGTTTGAATATGAAACTAGAAAAGCTGATAAAATAACGATTGCTCAGAACCCCACATATTTTTCCTGCAGTTTTTGTTCTCAGTATTATTCTCTTCTGCACTGATTGCTTTGATTTGGATAGTGAAAGTGCTTGCAGAGATGCAAATCAAATTCGTTATGTGTAAAGTTAATACATTGTAACTTTAAGTTAAAGGTGTCTAAGACAGTACTACAAAGGCAGGAAGATGGTGTCTCATTCCAAGTAGCTTATGGTGTTAACCATACATAAAACTCAGTCACCTGACATATCAGCCAGAAGATCCAGTCTCAAGGCAGTATCTTCCTTGCTTAATCCTCTGCACAGTGAGTTACCTTCAAAAGAACTTTCACTTTATAAGTGGCCAAGAAAGAAAAGCTCTTCAGAGCCTTGGGATGGATGACTGACTAACCACCACTGCCATCAATCTTAATAACAGACACTGAAGAGCATACCAAAAAGTCATCAAAACAACATACAAGACAAGCTTGCTGAAGTCAACACAGACCATTGTTAACATCTGAACTCACTAGGTGTTACATCAGTACTATCCAAATCAGAATAATCTCCACAGACCACTGCTGACCGTCTTTCTAATAAGATGCTAAAAATGATGCCTTCTGCAAAGATGTTTGTTACTAAAATTAGTATGTTATTGTATTTCTGATGTTATGACATTACAAGCTGTGGAAATAAGATTTAAATTTTCTATGAAAAAATTTAGGATCCTGAAAATCAGTGAATTCTGGTCTGCTTTCACATCTGACCTAAATTTCCCCTACTTATACATCATTAATAACACAACAACTAGCAGGGAGTCTCAAACTGAGTACAATCTGGTACACAGCTTATGTCTGTTGTACAGGTTTGTTGAAAACACTGGACTAGTATATTAAATTGGGTATATGTGTGTGTATATATATATGTTTTTCAGAAAACAGTGTGGGCATTTAAGATTAAAATGTGAATCAAATTCATTTTATGTAATTGTCAACTTGAAAATATTTCTATAGCCTTAGCTATAGTTTTAAGTTCATAATAAAAAATCATTGCAAGTTTATTATGAAAGGATAAAAGATTTTTCTGCCAAGGTTTTACATTTCAAGTGGCAAATATGTAGAATCTTTATTCTTTAGAATAAAGAGAACTAGTTCACGAAGGAGGTTCAGATTGGATATAAGAAAGAAATTCTTTCCTGTTAGGGTGGTGAGGCACTGGAATGGGTTGCCCAGGGAAGTTGTGAATGTTCCATCCCTGGCAGTGTTCAAGGTCAGGTTGGATGAAGCCTCGCATGGCGTGAAGTGTGAGGTGTCTCTGCCTATAGGCAGGGGGGTTGGAACTAGATGATCTTAAGGTCCTTTTCAACCCTAACTATTCAATGAGTCCATGATTCTAAGTTCAACCTCAATGAACTGAGGAAATTTACCACGTCAAAATGTTAGCAGTTTTTTTTGTTTAGAGGCATTCTCCACCTCTGCCTAGCTAAATTTCATAAGGGACCTGAACCCAAATCATGGAACATATCTACAGAGAAGAGGTCCAGCTCTAGCTGGGCTAACAACTGCTTCAAAAGTATAGCAGGGTTAATTAGGAAGTCTGAAAGAAGAGGATAAGAGGAAATATTTTAAAAGCTAATGTAAAAGGAAAACTACCTTTCAAAGTCTGAGAACTGCATTAAGAATCTGCACAGCACCTGAACTCATAACAGAATGGAATCAAGCTTCTGAACACATAGTATAAGCCATCTTTATTTCTCTGACTGATCAGTTATATTGACATCCCCTAGGGAGCTAAACTAATGGTTAGATAGACAGTAGATGACTAATCCATAAGTAAACTGATGAACAGGAAACCAGTTAAAGGGAGGACATCTTTCATTGTGCTGCTTGGGGAAATACCTGGCTGGGGAGTAGAGTTCTCCTATGCCAGTAGTAGAAATATGTTCATTAATTTTTCCTATGAAAAATGAAATGCCCATGAGGTAGCGTCAATACAGAAAACAATCCCCCTACACAGGTAAGAGGAGGGCTTAGGGGAATAAAATAGTAATAGTGGCTGAAATATAATTCTGGAATCATAGTAGTTCATGCTGCCTATAAGGAATAAACAAGAACTTGTGCTACAAACTAGAGTTCAGGTGTAGGATATTGGTTGGTCTCAGAATGGTATTGATGTGATATGACTTTAGAAAAAGATGAATGTGTTCCTGAATGTCTCAGGCTAATATAACTGTATTTTTTACCACAAATACTTAGCTTTTTAAAGTGAGGCCAGACATATGCTGAAATATAAAATTCTGTGAGAGTATAGACTGCACAAACTACAGTAGAAGGCTAGGACAATAATCACTGAAAGGTTGTTTGTCCTTAATCAGTGATAATATTAAAATAACCTGCTGCTAGGAACAAATACTCACTCAAGGACAAACACAGAGAATACTTAGAGCAGTGAATCCATCCCACACAGTTTTCTTTCCCATGTGCAATCATGACTGCAAAAGCTGCAGCAAAGTCAGTTACCTAGAGATCCATGTTTCTAGTCAGTCCTGATTAGACCTCACTACAATGGTAAAAGCTATTTTTTTTTTACCTCTCTAAACACTGTAGCTCTAGCAAATACTTCATTCTGTAGTTTGCCACACATCATATGCTGACTTGGATATAGGAGTTTCGAATTAGTGGATTCATTTGGATCAATCAAATAAGATGCTATTGGGGAAAAAAAACCCAACAAACCACAAGTAGAAACAGAAAGAAAACCCTACAAGTAGAAGGGGAACAAAACCCCACAAGTAGAAAGGGAAACAACAGTTGAAGATGAATTGGCCTTCCAAAAAATATTTGTGAATTACTAACAAATATGAGAACCAAGGTTTTTAAGCCTAGTCACTGTTACCCAAAAATTCCTTATAAATATAGTGAGTTTTTTCTCAGCCTTTCTTCATCCACTCACAGTTTCATACTGACTTTAATAATAACGCAAATATCAGAGTTTCAGAAGAGCATCACAACTGTTTAAGGGGAATCTGTTTGGGATACAGGTCATAGGACAACACTCGGAAGCAGGAAGTGTTATCTTAAGAAGAGATTATTATCAAGCTATGGTGAGGCTCTACGCTGCACACAAACCATGTGGTCCTTTAAAACTCTTTTCCACTAAGTTCTTGTAAGATCACCATAAGACTGAGAAGGAAAGAAAGGTTATGTACAAAATCAACAGGTGAGAGCACTAAATATGGATGTGACCTACTATAGTCCAGGCCCCAACCTGCAAACAAGATAAGAACAAAATTCTGTTCCAGGATATGCAATGTTAGCAAATCTTTGCATTTGTGAGGATTCACTCAGCAGTCGCATACTTCAGATAAAACTCAATCTTCTCCTCGAGTATGCTACCTCAGGTACAGTGTATAGCAAAAGGAGTCACAATTCTTTGGCGCAAATTCCAGCCATCAAACACATGATTTATTTCTGATTTCAAAGTGCTTACATGTCCACCTCCCATGAAGCTATGAATATTTGGAGTGTTATAAAATATTGCTCAAAAATCAAACTGAAAAGAAAACAAAATTCAATTCTGTGAATTGCATGTTTAGGTATAAAAGAGGTCTTCTGTTTGAACTTCTAATAGCTCAACTGAAATTCCATCTAACTCTTATCTGAAGGACAACTTCTTGATTTTTTTCTCCTAGCATACATATATGACATGTGAGAACTCTAAGCTCTTAAACTGGGGTATTTCTTTTTCTCCAATTTATTACTTTCCCTGTGGACACACTGATCATTGTACTGTGAGGACTGGAAGTCATACTAGAAACTTTTGAAAATGCATTTTAGAGATGCATAGCCTGTTGAAATACTCTTAGTTGTCAATCTTCTAATTCACAGATAAAAAATAACTGCTAGAGAAAATGAACAGATACTTGACAAGAATTATGCCAGTATCTCAACTTGGCTTAGGCTGGCGTCCATTTTTTGGACAATCTGTAGCGTGGCTACACGAAGCTAGCTACATACCTTCACCATCATTATTTTCTTGACGCTGAGGATAGATTGAATCAGGAGAACTGTTTCACAGTACCTTTATAATTAAGCACTCCTCAGCCGTCCTCTCGGTGTGGATTGCTACTGCTGGTTAATCTTCAGGGGTGGGGATCTGGGGAGGCAAATTTATGAAGGAGAAAACTAGGTTACTTATCAGTAACTGGAATTCTCTGAATATATTGCCTCCACAGATCCACACTAACCCTCCCTCCTTACGTTAGAATTAACTCACGATTCACAACAGCCGGATAAAAATGAAGGGACTGGGCACTGTGATGCTAGAAAACCCTGTTTAAAAAAATAATCTCATGAGTCCATTCATGCAAATTACCCACCTGGATACTTGCTCTAAACAACTCTAGGATTTATATACCACATGTGACTTCATAAAAAATGAATTTCTAGCAGTGATATCTCAAAGGTGAAATTACTGGAAAATGATCAGGCTTCCATAAACCTTCTGCCAGCACATGAAGGTGTTTGTTTTTTTTTCTTCAGAAGTTAAGAAAAAATATCATCTGCTTCTGTTGGATTAGGTATACTGTAAGCATTATGAAACTCAATATATTGTTCTAAACTTCAGAGGTACAAAGCAAAGACTTCTATCCTAGTGAGAAGACAGATAATATTTACTTGGCATGAATAATTCATCATAACTCCACCCTCTTCAGGGAGCACTTCCGCTATCTTCCACATGTGTACTTACAGTTAGTATTTCTGTTTTACTTAGAATATGTACTTTTTTCCGATCTGAGCCTAAAATTTTGAAGAAACATGCTTCGTCCCAAATTTTCTATAGCTGTATTTCACTAACTTAGGTCTAACATATAATATCTATTCCTTTTCACATCACTGCAGAAGGATAATACGGCATCCATTTTCTGCAAGGTCTACAAAATTATTCCAAAATTCAAGATGCACTCTCCTTGCCCTAAGGAAGACTACTTGGACTGTCTTTGGTTTTGTCTATTTGATGTTTTGTTTGTTTGCTTGTTTTTTAATCCCCTCATGGAATTTGTTGCCAAATGAAGGTAACAATGGGAGATAACAGTTGCTAAAATAGAAAAGTGTTACCTTTGTTTTGCTAATTTCAGGAATATTTCATTGTCTCAAGTGCACATTTTGCATGACTCATCAATGTGTGTGATTACTCGTCCCACCTTACTTTGAAAACGAAATAAACAGAACAGACATTTATTTAAATAGACAAAATTAAGACTGAGTTCTGAAGTGTTCAGAACACATCCCTGAGTATGGGTTACTTACAGAAATAAAGTAATACTATAAAGGAATAAAAGGGGTTGGATCTAGATGATCTTTAAGGTTGCTTCCAACCCAAAGAATTCTATGATTCTGTGAATAAAATACTCAAATTTTGTCTGGGAAGAGTGAAAGGTTAGGAAAACCCACCCCAAAATCTAACTCCTGAATGATTAACGCACTCACAAAAAGGAGGAGTTAAGAGATGCACTGTCCCACTGTAGTACCTTCAAACTTTTTCTCAGGCTTTTTCCTATCATGCCATATACTTTAAGAGCCTTGACCGCTGCTATTCATGGAAGGCCCATCAATGCACTTAACTAACTTTTCCCAACCTTCCAATCTGCCTTTAAATATCTACACAACTAAACGAAGTCTCATGTTACCAAACACAACTTCCATGTCAGAATTCCACTCTGAGCCATTAGCTATAAAATGGAGAAGGTGTGACTTGCCAGAATACTGAATTCCATGCTGCAAATGTCTGCTAGTATTGAGTGAATGACAATACCTCCTTTAATGTATTTTCTTCTCATTTATGGAAAAGGTATAAACACTTTTCAAAAATATTTCTGTATTTACATGGAATGGGAAAAGTAGGTGGTTTTACACTGAGAGCACTGTGCAAACACGTAACATGGTAAGATTTCTAATTTTTGAATAGTGATTTTGCTTATTTTGACAGACAAAATAACCCCACAACATGAAGCTGATGATGATGTACAGGGATGTGCAGAGAAAATGACTCATCCTTAGACTTCTACAATCATGTCTCTCCATAAGGAGTCTGGGATTAATGAAATTGCATAACAGCTGCATCTTGTAAAATTTTACCAAAAGTTGCAATTTACCTAAACTGCAAAGCTGACCCTTCTAAATGAAGCAAACAATTTTAGAATGAATAGCAATGCTCTAATTTAATTCCATTTTAGTGAGATATGAAAGCATAAAAAAACAACAAAGCCATACATGCTCTTGGCTATATGCTGAAAAGGACTTCACGTTCAATTCGTTTGGGGTAAAACGCTACAGTCAAAGTTGCAGAAGAGATTTTTCAAGGCTTTTTTCTTTTCTACAAATATAATACAGGGACTAGACAAGGCCAGATAAGATACTGGTCCTCACTACAGACTTTCACAGAAGAATGACTGAGTTTCCAGTAGACAGCCATCAGATTTGAAATTCTATGTTACTACAATCAGCAGGTATTATTCAGTGTGCCTGTTCGTCTCTGAAGGAAGAGAGACTACAAATAGCTGATCATTGGCCTTGTTTTATTCCACTAATGTACTCCTCCTCCTAAAGACTTTAATCCACACCAGTTTTCCCTATGGAAGCAAAGGCCTAGACACTCCAAACACAATAGCAATTGCTGCACCCTACAAGTAACAATTTTTTGCTTATTTACTTTTTTCTATTTATTTCTTGTTCTTGTACCACCTTATATATTTTTGTTTGCATTCTTTTGGTAATGCATTTAATTTGTTTCCTACTCTTTTAGTTTTATTTGGAATATTTTCCCAGCAATTCTTCCTAAATCTTGGATTACACTTTTTTCCTTTTCTCCTCATGTAGAGCTGCTGCTTTGGCTCCTATTCTCTCCCAGTCAGTATGATCATTCTTTCTACCTTATAATTTGTGGTTCTATCTCTACTCACTGGAACTTCCCCCCTGTATCCATCTGTGCTCACCTTTTACTCAGTGGGAGTTCTACCTCCTTCGCCTTGTAACTCTGGTCTGCCTCTACTTTTTTTCTTAAATTTTGTTTTTCGCTTTGTTTTCGGCATGTATGTTTTTACTGTGTTTCTACAGCATGTTTTTGCCTTCACTGCAAAACCAGGAAGAACAATAAAGCATGAAAAAAACTGCTTCTATTAACATAATGTTCTAGAAATATAATGATTTGCATCTTTTTCCCTTCTTATTCTGTAGTTGGCTTGAGTCAAGGTGGATAAGCTTGAAACTAAATTACAATAAAGCTGAAAGAAGTTTCATGATATTGTACTTAGATGATTACTTCAAGTAAACCTGTTGTATGATTTCTGGCTACAGGAATGTAAATAAAGGTATATATTAATCACAATTTACAGCTTCAACTCTATGTTCTTCCACTTTGTCATTTTGCTTTTATTTTGGCTGGAACAGGATGAAATATAATGAATCTTCAGCAGCGATATCTAAAGAGAAATTAGCAAAAAAGGAAACTTTATTGGAAATAGATTAGTAGAATTAGGATATAACATCTTCTAATGGTAATGCGGGCCTCCTTTACTCAGGCACTTTGAATCTGATTTAGTTGAGCAGCTTAGACCAGCAAGAAACAAGAGGTGCAGTATAAAGATAGAGATGTTCCCAAAAGTCCACATGAGCTAAAGATAATATACTTTCTCATGTTCTTAGAGAGTCAAGATGCAACTACACTGGTTTGGACATGAAAGTATGTAGGATCTTAAAATGCAGAGATCTAGCAGCAGCATATTTGATATAAATCTCCCTTCCTCTCAGTGCTCACATGCTCATTTGTCTAGAGCCCTGCAAGCGAGAGACATTACTTGATGGAAAAAATCTACTTCTGTCATTTTGACTGGTAACCACAAAGTGATGAAGACTTCCGAGCCATTATTTTTCTTCACTTTTTCACAAAATAAATGTTTCTGCTCTCTGAATGACTGAGATTTTTAAGCAATCTACAATTCAAGTTAAATGAAAAATATCCAAACCACGTCAGACAAATGAGAGTATTAAGTTTGCTCAAGACAGTTTGCTACTGCAAAATGAAAATAATTTCAAGCAAATCTGGCAAGAGAAAAATTCCCTTGAATAGGATCTTAAGCACTATTTAATCAGAAACACTCCAAACAAGAGCAGAGACTTCCTGGGATGCTGGGATGTGTACACATGCAATCTGCTAATCTAGGACAAAAAAACCTATTCTTCGGAGTGCTGGATCACCTTTGCACCAAACTGGAGTGAAGGACTGCACACACACACACAGAGATGATGAAGTTTGTCAAGTACGTTCATCTTCCTGTTTTTGTTAAATTCACCTATCAATTTTATAACAATAAAAAAAGGAAAATCAAATTACAATGTTAAAAGTAGAACTTAACATTTCCAATTTTGTCTTAGAAACTAAGGCTTGTTTGCGATTGCATTACTACAGAAAGTTGCCCTTTCCAAGAATACAACTTGTAATCAAAGACATTATTTCTGTGTTACCATAATGACATTATTGCTTGCCACATGTTTATTTCTTATTAAAATATTTGGTCCTTTAGCTTATGGAAACAAAAAAATATAAATTTCCCCAGCAAAGAAGGTAAAAAAGTCAGGACAAATCCTTTTCTTGCTGCTTAAACAAAACACTAACCCTAGCCTATTATTGTACCAATAAAGAATTTCTATTTTGATTAATAAAATAGTCATACTGGTTTAGACGAGAGTTTAGAGAGAGCGGACTGAAACCAAAAGAGGAGGAACAGTGTAAATACTTCAGTGGTGAAAGCCTGACAGGCTACATGGAAGATGCAGAACAACAATGAAATTACAGAGTTTAAACCCACTCCTAGGCTTGGCTTGAAGGCAGCATGATGCATCCTGCAGCTGAGACTAGCAATCTGAGACTAGCACAGGTGTCCTTTGTTGGGCAATTCCAACAGCCACCTGACCTTGCTTTGTATTTCATCTGTAAACATTGAATTGTTAAGGAAACACAGAAAATACATTTTTGCTGCTTCACTGATACACACAGAACTCTCACACAGCACAATGCTTTTCCTTAGGGAAGAAACAGATGTTAAAGCCTGCATATATGTGTGTGTATGCATATAGATATTAGTCTTGATAGGATTTAAGAATATGCTATATAAATAAAATTATATATGGATATGTTTGCATATATCATACCTAGTTCCACCCTCTGCCCCCTCCCCCACCCCTAGCATATAATTTTCCAAAATTCATCCTCAAAACCTAAATTTTGAGGAAAAAAAGCTGAGTTCAAAATAGGCTGTTTAGCAAGGGGAGTTTTTGAAGTACACAAACCTAGATGCCCTTAAACTCTTTACATACATAGAGGAAAATGAAATGTGGAAGTCTTATTAGACTTCTCAAAGCCTGAATGAATACTAAGTCCCAAATCATAACCTTTTCTACCCAGCTATTAATTTTTACCCATAGTCAGACATTTATGCTTTCCTCCCAACATATTTTAAGCAAGCAATGTCAGAAATCAGGAACTTATCCTTTAAAGATGAACAACTATAAGGCACACGCATACTAACGCAACACAATCAACATTATTTATGGAAGAAACAGCATACTAGCATTTCCACATACAGCTTGACATACAAGCTAGAAGCCACTGTAGTTTTGCATACTCACTAGTTTTGCACTGACAAATGCGGCAACCATTTTGGTCCAGTTTGAAGCTGTAGATACAGTCTTTTTCTGTCAAAGTGCAGTTCACCAGAACCTCACAAGTGGGTGGACCTATTGTGATGTATGTGGGTTCTGAGAGTGAGAAAATATAAAACAAATAAATTTGAGATTACTTGAGTCTATTAATAGGCATACACAGTGCAACAGTGAAGAAAATAACCTTTAAGTAATTTTACTTTTGATTATGAATATTCTTGGTAATTCCAAAACAATTCAGAAACAGACTTTCTTTTGAAGTGCTGTACATTCATTACAAACACTATAATGCCACATAAGGCTTCTGAAATATGGAAACAGGAAAAAATACTGTGGTTTTTTTTTTTCTCATTATGAAATCAGCTTTCCTCCATATGCAGTTTAAAACTGAATGCAAAATATGTTTTGTCCGCTTTTCTCCTAGAGTTTTAAATCAAAACTTCATACAGATTGATTTTTTTTCACTTTAAAAACTGAACAGAGCTTTCTCCAAAGTGCACCTGATTGACCATACCAAGCTGCAAATCCAAAGCACATGATTCAGTAGATCAGATCTTCCTCTGTGTGAGTAAGATCACTTCTACTGAAATTTAAAGCAGAGGAGACTCTGATTCCCAAAAGGGAATGTAAGATACTGTACGTGTGAAAGATCTCTGGAAACCATGTAACACATCAATTCATTTAAAACATCACTTCTTAGAGCACAATTCTGCAGCACCACACCATGATTTTCGCAGTTGAAGGTATTATTGCCAATTATCAGGTATTTATGGACAGTATACTACTTAATTTTGGTCACAAATGAAATATGTTTGAGTATGAAATTCAATAGTGGTCAGAAACATGAACATGGCAGTCAGAAATATGAATGTGGTCTAGTATACAAAGTTGTTAAAATAAAATAATATCAAAAAACTTATGGAAATAACAAGGAACCTCAACACTATTGTCATAAAACAGGATATAGAAGGAACTAAACACTTATCTTTTCCTGAAGGACCTTTGTTCTGTGAGACTAATTTAGTCTACCTTGTGCTTTTCATAGAACAAAATCACATAAGAACCAACAAATTTATAGTTATGAGCATTATTAACATTATACTAAGCATTTAGTAAACACAGATTTCATGACTTTTAAAGAAGCAACTGTGAGCTTTTGTTTCACTCCTTCAACTGTTTGAGTCTATCCTTTTCTTCCATTTAAAGAAATGAAGACTTAAAGGAAATTACATTTGAAAAAAGATCAATACATGTATTGATAAATTGTGAAAATATGATGAAATGATATAGTAACCACCAGGGCAATAAACCATAACATGTATTATACAGCATGCACATTTTTATGGATTGGAAATGGCCATACATTGCTACCTCTCATTCTCAAACTAGATACATTGAAAGGCAGATTTTGCCATCCTTAAACCGTAGCCTTTACTCTCAGACCGAAGATAAATACTACTCAACACTGATTAAGTTGTTAGAAGTATACAGTGTTATCTAAATTACAAATTTCTGGGCCTATTGGCTCCACATCCAGCAGGCAGCTTTTGCACTCATGCCTTCCAGTCAAGTGAAAATTATCCTATTACAAGAATGAGCTTTACTGCTTTCATTGTCTTTCACAATTTTCAGCTTTCGCAGCTTCTCCCAGCCCTACTTTTCCCTTCACAACAGTTTATACAGTGGATGAACATTTTTAATCCTTTTTAAATTATGTCAGCTAAGTACAGATTTTGGAGGGGAAAACTCCATGAAAGGCACTACGGAACAAGGTTAGATGACTTCAAACTTATCTCAGAGGTCATGGTTCAGATTCCTCACTTTGCTGAAAGCTTCAAAGTAACATTTGAGTTCTGTTGCTTGTGGCTTTGCACATGTGGCATGAGAGAGCAATGTATTCTAGAATCTATGGATTCCCAAACTATAATCCATTTCATTTCAGTGAACTCTCTGTATTTGTTTTCAAGTTCACTCTGTAAACTCTCTGACTAAATCATATTCATATTAATATTTGACATTTAGAACTTCAACAAACCATTGCTTTGGGAATCAAGAACATGTTGATATAGACCAATAATTTGATATATTCCAGAAACTCCATTAATTAGTCATGCCTGTTTAGGACTCAGAGTATATAAACAAGTGTTACAAACAAACTGATTTACAGCATCTGGTGCCTATTCTGAAAACCTCCTTTCCTACCTCACTCCATTCTCTAACCAAACTAACCTAAACATGCAAAAGACCAAGATATAAGACTTACTCTGAAGCTACATTCAGGTTAGTGGTCAGCCAACCCAAACCCTACACTTAAAATGACAAAAAGTCCACAGTAATGCACATGCTCACTAGCAGCTAAAACCACTACAAACCATAGGAATCATTAATGTTACCCAAAGAAAAGTTCACAGACAGTAACCCAGGTCAGAAAACTGGAGAAGATCATGGCTTTACCATCTGACTACAGAACAGTTATGTAACACATATGTAGTTAAAGAACCCACAAAAATTCACTGAAAGCTACAATCAGTACTGCAATCAGTACTGACTGATCCACTTGGTTATAAACTAGAGAGAAACATGAATGTGTTTCATCCCCGTCACTGAAGTTCAGCCATCAAGATAACTTCTTTGTAATTGCAGGTATAGATTATTATCTTGAAAAAAGAAAAACCCAGCAGATATGTTATGTGTTTTTCATGGTGCCTTTTCAAACCTATACTTACGTGTTTTGATACTCTTGTGTCTTGCCTTTTCAAACCGACACTTCTGTGTTTTGATGCTCTTGTATCTTGGACACACAAACACAACAATCCTTTCCCCCTTGATACATTCAGTATTGTTATTTCTTACAAGGGACAAAATTAAACTGTCATTATTTTAGCTTGAAAAGGTTTTGTTAGTCCTGTTCATTGTGTTTTCTTATTCTGCCACCTCCCACTTCTGTGTCTGCTCTCAGCATCCTTAGCATTTCCAGACAAGCTTACAAATCTGTTTTTTATCCCTCCTGTCCCTAAAGGTAAGCCCTGAGATAAAGCAGTTTTATATGCATGCCTGCTTCTCAATGAGCGGCAAGTAGAGGACAAAAGAAATAATTTAATTCCCTACCCCCACATGTGCAAAAATGCAGCCAGGAAAAAAAAAAAAAAAAAAAAAAGGAAAAAACGAAAAAAAAAAAAAGCAGCCCATTCTCATACAAATCCCTAAAGAGTTTAGAAAATGAAAGCGCCGAAAGAAACTCTCGCACGCTTGCTGGGAACGCTCTTCCCTAACTCTAATGACAATTAAGTTTCCAAGTCAGAGAAGTATGCANCCCCAAAAAAAAAAAAGAAAAAAAAACCTCATCAACCCTTTTCACTTCGCTAAGCAAGACTCAACAAATAAAGCCAGCTCCGCTCTGCCAGGCTTCTGGCTATTTGAATAGGCGAGCAGCAGCTAAGCTTGGAAAATCATGTACCACTGCATGATCAGAGCTAAGCCTTCACTGCTGCTCTTGGTAGAAACAGCAGAAGAAAGATCCAGGGCACAAATGGGTGGGAAAAATGGAGGTTTTTTTTGTGTGTGTGCTTTACCAACAATAAAACTATACTGTAGAAAGAAAGAGAGCAAGAAGAGGAAAATAAAGATTTTAACTGGATTTTAATAGAGCACATTTTGCTGATAATAGATGTTAAGTGCTTATATATAAGGTTAAATGCACATTGTTATTAGAATATCTTGATTCCATATACACTTTCTGAGCCTGATATTTTCTATGCTGAACTTTACTGCAGTGGATTAATTTGTCTGCTGTAGAGGTTTTTTTTATTTTTCTTTCTAAATTTGGAGATTTCATTTCTGTAATTCTTCAATTTTAGAGACAACTAAAATAAATAAAAAATATTCTCCCTAAGGCTCGTACCAGGATGAAACATTATACCCATCCTCCTTATCATACCCATAGTTGTTCAAAATCTGAACTCTGGCCATTGAATTAGTATTAGAAAACAAAGAGGAATTACACTTAACTGTACTACTGCAAAGCCACATGTATTATGAGGACACCAAACACTCAGTTTTGGCTTGTATGAAGGACAAGAGAAAGCAGAGCCTGCAGTTACAGGGAAGTGATGCTTCCCTCTACTTTGCACTAGCAAGCCCACAGCTGGGGTATTGTTCAGCTTTGGGATCCTCAGTAGAAAAGAGATACCGACACACCTGAGAATAGCACAGTGTCATCAGCTGCCAGGAGAAGCTGAGACCTGGCCTTGCTCTGGGCTGACCAAGGTGAAGCTGGACATCCTGCTGCTGCCTACTGCTACCTAACTGGCAGGTAAGAAGACAAGATCTGGCTCATCTTGGACATGCNAGACCTGGCCTTGTTCAGCCCAGAGAAGGGCTGACCAAGGTGAAGCTGGACATCCTGCTGCTGCCTACTGCTACCTAACTGGCAGGTAAGAAGACAAGATCTGGCTCATCTTGGACATGCTCCAGGCTAGGATGAGAGGCAACAAACACAAATGTGAACATGATAAATTACAACTGGATAAAAGTTGTTTTTTCTTTTAAACTACACGGGTGGTCAAACTAAGGGAGTCTTAGAGAGACTGTGGGATGTGCATCCTTCAAAATGCTCAAAACTTAGTTGGGAAAAGGCCTTGAGATCCTGCTGTCACTGGCCCTGCTAGAGCAGGAGATAGGACTACAAAAATTTCTGGTGGTCCTTGCCAACTTATATGACTCCATGAATTTCACTTTCAATAAACTTGGGACATTTCCACTGAAAGCAGCAATATCCTTGATGGATCCTGATCAGGGAACTGAAATCCAAAGATAAACATTTAAATTTCTGATGATTTCTGTATGCTTTTGACAAGCACTGATTACCTTCCTTCTGCAATACAAGTACATGTTTGCCTAACACTGTCTCTCTGAAATGTACTTAAAGACTTGAAGAGTACCTTTTACTCAAGCAGCAAAATTTCTTCCAGGCAGTTATAACAGTAATTCTCTCTGAAGTGTCATTTAGTGACAGCCGCAGCCACCTTTAATCAGTCTCTTTCTTCTTTTCCCCTCCTTTAAGTTCATACATTACCCATACCTCTTGGCAAGGCATTTTTATTATTACATGAAAAAAAACTTAAAACAAGCTCTTCACTTTGTTGTATTTGTAGTGCAGTATTTTAACTCAAACCGGGTTTTGCTCATGCTTTCAGTAATACTGTGTGAGGAAAGTACCTCTCCAGGCTTTTCCAAAATTGGTTTTAAGTAGGGAAGCAACTATTACATTCTAAGTGTTTTCATGTGCACATTGTTAAATGTACTATTTTTAAAGGAATTTAAAAGTAAATAGGGAACTTCCATTGCTGCTTCTGATTGTTAGAAATCCGGACCATCATATATCTTAACCCAAATTACTAGAAATGTTAGAGGACAAGTGTTTTACACTATTAAATCATTCCAGTTTTGAATTCCACTCATAAATGTTGTCCTGTCAATACAGAATGGAAAAATCCCTAAGCTTATAACAGAATTACTGTATTTTTCCTGCCCATAAAAGTATAAGAACAGTAGACATTGAACACCTGGGCTCAGTTACTTTGATTTAAGCACAATGATTAACTCCAGCTAGGCAGACACAGGAGGTCTGACTTCTTTTCATCATCTTCACCATCATCTTGGTGCTCCCAGTGCAGCTCCACTCAGTATTACTCTACACACATATGCTTGAAAGCCAGCAAGTTCTACAGACGTTTGGTGTAAAATGTCCCAAACATATCACAGTATTATTTACAAATCCTATAATAACAAACTACCACACAGTGTGGGTTGACAGCAGTCCATGTACATAGATTCACAAAAACAGGTAAACAGAGGATGTTTTGGACCCCAAAGCTCCGTGTGTTTTAAGTATGCACAGATGCACATTTTTCTTGCCTTGTGGGATTTTTTTATACACATTTTCTATACAAATTCAGCTGTGTTCACATACAACAGCATTTCTAGCCAACTTCACGGTAACAAAGAATTTTTAATTTGCATCACAGGAACATGTTTCTTCAAAACTATAAAACTGTAAGCTCTACAGATATACCACTGTATAGAGGTTGAAAAATACCTTTTGAGATCCTTTCAATAACCAAACCACCATGGATTTCACCAATTTCATTTTAAGACTGCAAACTACTGCAGTATCTACTTTTTACAAGGAATTTAGGAGCACAGGCCATAAAAAAATCATTGCCAAGTGAACAATTTTTACCTTAACAGACATTTAAACTCACAAAAAATCCTATTTTGTATTTTGTTTGCATTTGTTCAATATACGTATACTGACTTTTACTGGCATGCTTAAACAGTTTCAGATGTTTATTTTCATAGTTATATAACACAATTAAACTATATTCTTATCCAGATATTTTGAGGAATTATTTGGAGAATATTGCTCATGCAACTGGAAGACAAGGTTCCTTGTGATTTCTTCCCATGGAGAATAAAGATTTGGGGAAAAAATTGCGAAAAAATGCAAAAAAAGCATCTGTAATTTTGAAAGGCTAAATTACAATCAAGATAATTTCAACATACAAGTTCACACCAGTAGTAACATATGAACTTTTCAAACACATCAAACTAACTTTTATGCAGCACAATTAAGCCACCAGACCTAAAACCAATCCTGAATTTAAATGTGAAGACTATGTAGGACTAAGAATAAGAAGTGGGATTGTATGCTTTACTGCTTGGTGTTGCAACTCCCTAAGCTCCTCTTTCATATTCCCATTTTGCTAATGTGACCCAGTCTATAACTTAACTAACAATTGTCAGATAAAGTAGATTAATTCCTTATGCACATTTCAGTGTATAGCACAGGGAAGCTTTATGTTCACCTGGTAGCATCACAAACGTAGGTATGCTCTCCCCACAGTTATGCCAACAGTGCTGATGACAAAATCCCCCACATTTTCCAGAATAAATGGAAAAACAAATTAAAAAATCCCATTTTTGCTCATTAATATTTCCAGTAAGTCTAGCAATAATTAACTACTTTTTTTTTAAGGAGGGACAATGGTGAAAATCTTGTACAGAAATCCTAAATTCAGAAGATAACTCTCTGAAGTTCGCACCACATTTAATTTACAATTATTTTTAACTCCAGAGAGGGTGACTAATATAAAATCGCAATGCGTTTAGATTCTGCAGTGATTCGTCTTGGGATATTTGGAGATGTTAGCCATGTGCAAAGAATAAGCTGAACAGAATAGAATTCTAAGAAGCCCCACATCTCATCAGGAGCATGAAATGAAAACCTCTTCTGGGGGAGGAAGGAAAAATGAATCAAAGTCATGTTCTGCACATGAAGAAAGACCTCTAACATCAATAATAAAGAACATGCCTGTGTTTGGGGAAAGGGAAATAGCTCCCTCTCCTGTAGTATTTTATAACACAAGCTACCTTTAAAAGGATTAAGAAGTTCTGATCCTATGAAAACAGCACCAACTGACTTAGGGAAACACAGCCTCGGTGCATTTCAGCATTTACTATGAAAATTAAGACAAAAAGCACAACTGAACAGGAGTCTAACTTTCACCCATGCCTTATGTGGTAAGTAGCTAAAAATCGGTCCTGAAGGGTGTGCTGCTCAACTGTCTTTCGAGTCTGCATACTTGTTTGAATTCTGTCTGCTGTCCAAAAAAGTTAACTGCAGCCTACTAAGCAGCAGCATGTGTGTTTACTTAAGCTTCCTGTAAAAACATTCATATCATTCCAAGAGTGACTAAATGTTTTCCATCCTCATAGTTCGCATTCCAGCCTTCCCCGCCCCTCCAGTTCATTACATGAAAAATATCAGTCCCAAGAACTGGGCAAGAGAATTTCCTTCCTGGGTTTGACATACCTAATGCCTTGCGGGAATTGTTTTCCCTAGTGTTTAGTGATCTGTGTTAACTATCAGGGTTCAACAATTCAGCATCACATAACTATTTATAAAATGTATGCAAGGACTTAAGATGATAAGATTTTCTAATGTCACAAAACTGTCTGAAAATATATTCACTTCAAACATATAGTTCATTTTAGCAGGCTTTGTTTCAAATCTTATTCATACTGTCAGCCTGAATTTACTTAAATATGTTTTTTTTCCTTGAAAGGTAACTATTAGAATATATAAAATATAGTAACTATTATAATTGTTGCAAACTGAAAAAGCCTCATACACACAGAAGCTGCATGGGGGTGGGTGGGAGATGTGTTCTTTTTTTGCAGTGATGCAATCAAAATACTCACAGATTTTCCATTCCTAAGATGTGAAGTTAAAAACTTTTGCTGATGTAAACAATTCTTTCAGTTTTTGGTTTAACACACACATATACTATTCAAATACATTTTAATGCTGATAAGTCTAGGGTTTTTTAATATAATTTTAGGTGGAGTGAAATAAAGAAATAATTACCTTCATTACGCAGAATCAATTAAGCTTATCAAGAAATGTCTGAGTAGATTAAGGCAACCATTCAGTTATCGTTACTAGGTGAAGATACAGCACTAAATTAGTGTGCATCTGCGGCAAACCTATGAATACTATAGATGCTGAAAAGAATTAATTAGAGGATCCATGAGGTTCTTTATAGTGAGACATCCTTAGCTGAACCGATATATATATTCATTAGGATTCTTTGGCTAATCATCCTTTCAGTAGTTTTCCACTGAACTTCATGATGAATTACTCAAAACTAGGAAAATGTTATTTTATACTAGCATACACTAGCATTCTGACTTTCTAAAACTCAGAAAGACTTTCACTGGAAGTAGGTTTCATTATACCCTAGATGGTGTGGTTCAACAAGCTCAGCTGCCTTGTCCAAAACCACTGTGCTAAATAATGATCTGGTAAATGTAAGCTCAATTCTCTACAGCACAGTGTTTGCATCCCTTAATTGACTTTGATGAAAAGGCTGGTTGAGAGCTACAGCCCTGCTGTTGAACAATAACTTATACTTCACACCCTAAGGAGATTTCTGGGCCCAAATCCTGTGCTGGTGAACACTGCTCACTACCACTGACTTCATCCTAAATGAATCAGATTTCTTTTCACTGGACTCTGCTGTCTGTTTTTACTTAATGAAGTGCTGGACACGCTAAAGGAACTGAATTGAATTACATCTCAGCTAGAGTTTGGAGCCCTTTATTGATGAAAACGTTAACTCTTTTTGTGAAGATAAAGTGTCAGCCATAATGACAGCAAAGTAATGTGGGCTTTATTCATGAAAACCTTCCGAGGGGATTTTGTTTTAATACTTAATTTCTCATTCACAGCTTATGCTGGCACCCTGCCACCTGTACCTGAGAACCCTTATGCAGAACCACATACTGCAAGATAAGCAGTTACTGAGTATCACTGAACTGGGTTGCCTTCCCTATGATAGCCTGAGCCTCTGGGAGATGCAAAGGAACAGAAGCAACCATAGCCTTTCATAAGTGACATTTCCAGCATCAGTGCCAGTGTTGAGCACTTATAATCTTGTTAAAAAAGTACAAATCAGGTATTTTCATACTACCCTAACCAATATTTACTTACTGTGAAAACAACCAATATTTACTTACTGTGAACTGTCAACTCCAGTTTGCAGATGGCTGTCCACAGATGCAGATGGCCTCAGGGAAACATGGTTATTTCTATCACCGTAGCTTGTTTGGCACTATTCATATGCTGTCACATATTGACACTAAACAGCTATTTTAAGCTCTGGTACTCACTTTTTTATTTGGTAAAATAGATCAACAGTGTTAAATGCTAATTTAAACCACACTCTGTAAGCAGCTCTGTAAGCAGCAGTAGTAACACCAGCTGATTGTCAATAGACCTGGGTACCCCTAACAGAACAGGTACACAGACCAATCCTGTGAAGAACCTCCAAGTCTAAAGAATCATAGAATGGTTCTCTTTGAGGCTTCCTCCTGCTGCAAGAAGCCACTGGCTCTAACTATGGGGAAAATATAGGATTACCTAAACTTTGGCTCTTTATGAAGGCAGTCGAGAAAACAAAGAAAGTAAAAACCAGACTAAATAGATAAAAGATTAAACAAATGAAGGCAAATCCCAAAAGACCCAATATCATGACAGCAGCTACAGAAGCTACATAGAAGCATCTATCAGAAGGTTAAAACTAATTCTGTAGTTGGATTCACAGAATGCGAATCCACAGAATGTGGGCCTTCTTTTCCCAGCTCTCACCACTGAAAGGAGGTGCCTGCCTTCAAAAGCTGCACTGTCTGAAGAGCTTGAGTGTGGGGACAGGCCAATGAAGGCAGGTCTTCCCCTCCACACTATTCTGTCACAGCATGACTCTATCTCTAGCCTCATGCCTTATTGGTGACTCTTGCTTTCTGCCTTCCCACTCCACTCCTGGAAACAGCTGCCTCAAAGTAGCCAGCCCCCATCCTCACAACTTGGGCTTTTGTCTCCCATAGGATTATAGAATAGTTTGGGTTGGAAAGAACCTCTAAAGATCATCTAGTTCCAACGCCCCTGCCACAGGCAGGAACATCTTCAACTGGATCAGGTTGCTCAGAGCTCCATCCAACCTTGACCTTCAATCCCCCAGGGATGGGGCAGCCACAGCTTCTCTGGGCAACCTGTAAGCCCCTTGCATAGCCCAGACATTGCTGTGCCAGAAAATCAGCAAGAACTGATGGAGCGGACATACAACAAGGCATGCTGGCAAAAGGATTTTGATCACTTTGATATCTACTTAAAAAGAAAACCCCAGCACCTACATATTGGTGAGACACAGCTGTAACTTTCATAAACACTGAGACCTACACATGAATTACTATTATGGCTTTCAGTTATGTATTCAATTTCCTGAGCAACTCTCCCTTCACTGAAGCTGAAAGTAAACTATGATGCCCTGAACACATTACAAAGACAATCTCAGTCACGACAAACCACAGGAGGAATTTTGTTTTCCTCAACAATTTCCTTTCTTCCTCTAAAACATATCTTCCCTCTTGCAATTCAGTTCACTTCTTTCTTGTTTTATCTTTTTCTTTACAATAACCTTTAAGGCACTTGAAGACCGATATCTTCTCATTCAGATTTCATCATTTTCACTTTAAGGTAAAACAACACAATTTATTCAGTCTGTCTTCCGGTTTTACAAATTTTATACTGCGCTCACAGCTCTTCTCCTGACTCTTTCCAACTTGCTTCCATCTTTTTTCAGAGGAGCAATGTCCAGAAAAGATCCAAGACCTTTACATGTCAGCTGGGGACATACCCACCCATAGGAAAGAGGGCAAAAACGATAACTTCAGATCTTGCAAACTGAATTCTTGATCGTAATTTCAGTATGGTGTTTGCCTTCTCAAAGCTCTGATAATTTTTCTTTCCCCTTAATTATCAGACTTCTCCCAAAGAACTGCTATTTAACCCTTACTCTGGTTCATGACTCATGAAAAATCTCCTCCAAGAGCAGAGCACTGTATTTTACCCTTGCTGAATTTGGTCAACAACTTTCTGCAAACTCTCTGCTTTAAAACAAACATATGAATTCATACTCTGCTCTCCAAGATACTGGATGCCCTTTTTAGCTTTGTTGTCTGTATGTAAATTAAGTTTAGCTTTGATCTGAGCTACTGTAAACATCAGAGCTGGACACAGCACAGATACCAGTGGGTACCAACTACAAGACAACTCAAAAAAGGCTGCCCACAGATTTGAAGACTAAATTTGTACACAAACCCCTTGTATTGCAGCACCACACGTGTACATACCCCTGTCCTCCGCACACTACCACATGTTCCTGTCTCTTCCACCGTTTCAATCTCCCCAGGGAGCTCCACTGTAAAGCATCTTGAGCACTTCACTCAGCCTCTCCTTTCCACCAGCAGCACCAATAGACAAGATTCAAGTGAGGGGAGCTGAATAATTACCCTCCTTCTCCAAGCTGAGCAAACCCCAGAAACTTATTCAGAAAATTGCACATCTCAAACCAATTTCGCTGTCTAATCAACACTGGTGTGTGTATTGTGTGGGCTACGTGCACACATACAGGATAGACACTGTGGATATGTATACAGAGGTGTGTGAAGAAGCATTAAAAAGGGTTTACTGTGGACAACTGATACAAAACAAGTCTGTATGGTATTATTATGTATTGCAATTACTACTTCTTGATCTCTAATTCAGAAAGCTGTGAACGGCTGTTTCTATATAACTTCAGTCTCTACAGTCATTGGACTCTGCTCTTCTCACTGCTGTAGTAAGAACACTGAGATTTTGCTTTACCTAGAAAAGTTGGACCAGATGATCCTTCAGGTCCCCTTCCAACCTGGTATTCTATTATTCTACGATACTTTGGTCTGAACTTACTGTGCTCAAAGGCTGAATGCATTCGTGTGCTGACATACTGCACTGATTATTTCAAGAGCCTGTGTACACAGAATTTCTAGTACATTATGTTTAATTTTGGACCGCAGAATTTTTTGAAAGTGTAACCCAGGAACAATTTTATCCTTGTGTAGCTGCAGGAATGTAAACTTATCTAGGGGAACAGATACTTAGTTCATTGAAACTGATTATAAACCAGCCAGGAAGTAACTGAATTGGCAGAACCATAACTGCAGCAATATTTAGATTGAAAAAATAGAGGAAAACATAGAAGTGACTGATATGAATAATCATTTACTCTGAATGAGCTGCAGCCAGGTTAGATCCACAAGCAACATTGCTTAAGATTTGCCCGTAAGTTTTATGTCCCACAAACCACTCTACCCCTCAACACTCCAAACAAAACAAGTGATAAAAATATCTTTGATTAAATATTTTGTTTCACATACTGAAGAGCTAATATCTTACATGCATAAAATATGTTCACACAACTGAAGCTAGCTGCTGACAAGTGGGTTCTCTTACATGTAAACAGAAGTCTGATGAGAAATAAATGCATACTTAAAAATACTGATAAACAGATAAACTTTCTGCCTTATTATTCTTGATCTAATGCCTATTTTTAAATGAAAATATGGGCTTGCATTGGTTCATCAGCAACTAAATTGATAAAAATAATAGAAAGATTTCAAGAGTCATCAGTCTTCCTGCTTTGGAGATGAAGTTCAGAGTCTAGAAGGAAAAGAATTGTTTCCTACATTCTGCACTAGTGAAAAAAAAAGTGAAGTAGTTCATGCAAAATGTAACACACACTACATGTAGGAGCAGAAAAGTATATTCATGATGAAACTGTATTAATACAGCTTCACCATTACTATATATAGTTATTTTAAACCGATGTACAAAAAGTATATTATTTCATTATGGTATATTCTCTAAGAACTGCACATTTTACAATGCAAGTTGAGATGTGAGCGAGAACTGTAAGCCATTCAAAAGTGAAATGCAAAATGAGGTATGCTTATGCTTACAATCACTAGTAAATTATTATCTGAAAATCACCTAAGTTTACCTTAATTTTGCCCACTTATTGAACACAGCGCTAAATTACACTGCTTACTTTCTTGAATAACTTGCATAGTGTAAAACAGGATAACATGTAACACCAGTGATCCTAAACTTAGCCCACACTAAATAAGGATTTTGGTTTTCTTTGCTGAAGAATAGGAGATAAGAGATGCAGAAGGATTGGGGGGGGGGGGGGGGGAAACACA
>NDXB01018523.1:31805-49807 GCA_002631895.1 Agapornis roseicollis
ACCCAAAACCAAAAGACAAAGACTAAAAAAAAACCAAACCCAAACCAAACCAAATCAAGGCAAAGGAGAACAGACTGGAGAGCAGAGAATGGCAGGTTTAAGCTATTAGTGCAACATTAGTAACATCTGAGATTCTATTCAGTCAACACTTTTACTCATAGACTACACTACAAAATTAAGGATAAGCTATGGATGTGCAGATTTAATGGGGTAATATGCAGAAAAGCATCCTGTGGCTGACACTGCTGCGTTTTAATTCTTCTTATGAAAAAAATGTGCCTGGAATGTACTTTATTGTTTGTAGATCTTCACTTGCTGTACTGCACATCTTTTTCATTACCATAATTAAAATCAAGGGATTGATTCGTTATCCTGCTTCCCAGCAAGAACCTTCTAATCACAAGTCATAGCAGCCTCAAGTTTATTTCGCACCCCAAAACAGAACTTCAAGAAGTTTACTAGTTTATTTACTTAACTAGTTCATTTCTCAGAGATCTTTTGATTTATTACTATTGCAAGAGAAGTCATTAAGTCTCAGATGCTCAGTAATTTCTCATAACGTCATCTGAAACTACTTCTTGCAAACTTAATGTTTTATATTTTGGGTTCTAGCATCTGAACTCACTGCTAAGTTTTAATAGTTCAGATTTTTGATCCTTGAAATATTTCCAAATATATATGCTTAAATAACTAATTGCTGGTTTCATCACTTATGTAATTTCTTTACCACTTGATTGTTTACTTGGCAGTATGCACTACCTAAGAAGCACCAAGTCAAATATGATGCTTCTAAGCTTAAAATTTAGGAAGTTGCTCAAAATGCCAGTCAATATCACTCCCCTCCAAATGACACACTCCAAACCAGATGACTACAATTAAACATGCATCATACAACAGCTAACATGGCAAGCAGAAAAAAAGTAGATTATTTTCAGAGAAAATATAACTAAGATGACACAAGAATCATTATTATTGATTCCATGATGGTATTGTGTCAGTCTTACCTATTTATCATAACTTGTATCATAATTTAACACCATATCTCACCCCCCCAACAAAACAACCTTTATGGACTTAAGTAGTTGCTAGCTACTTCTGCTTGTAAGAGTAAAAAACATGTGATAACACAGAATTATCTAACCTAGTCTGGATGAGCTAACTTGTGTCCTGAAAACACTGCAGAGGCATTAGTGTGGTATGTTAATGAAGCACAAGCATGGCTATGTTGCAGCCCTTAGTAATGAATGATGGAAGCCTATGCTATACCATAACTGCTTCACATGGTTCGTCATAACTATCTCAGTCTGATATAGATAAGTATTTAATCCAATTATCTCTCAACCACTTTCTCAAATCTGGAAGAGGAAAAAGAGATGTTTGTCTATTCATCTCTCACTGGAGAAAAAACCACCCTTCAACATACTTCCAATTAAATTCTCTCTCCATCCTACCTTCCTAAGCTTGCTCACATATATACTAAATAATGAGCATTAGTCAGTTACACAAGATAGTATCATCCTTTGCGAGTTTCACTGAAATAATTACATCCAATATCAAGCTATATTGTGCGAAGAGATTTTTAGTTGAAACTAAATGACACTGATGAATAAGAAACCAGGAATAATCCAATTATCAGTAATACCAGCCAATGAGCATTTTGATTGCCTAACTTCTGTATTTATTAATGAGCTTTAAGAGCAACAAAGAGTTAAATTGGTGAGCAATGCTGATACTCTTTTGGGCTAAAAGGGTATCGGACATTGTCACATACGGGTATAGTTAAGCCACACTTATTTTTTCCACCCTCAGTAGTTTCTTCAGTCACAGACAATGCTATGCCAGATGCTCCAATCCTCCAAAATTTTAAAGTAAACCAAGAATTACCAAGTAAGCAGCAGCCCTGACAGACCGAAGCATAACAGTGGAAATACCAGTCTTACCTTCACACACTGGGCAGCATTCCCCGGGGACTTTAACAGGATTTAGACAGCTCTGCCCACAGGCTGTTGCAACACAGTGCGGATCTCCATTGATGCACTGGCAGAAAGTACAGTCGTCCTCTCGCCAGCGGTCTCCATGAGCTTGTATCTGACCATTGGCATAGCAGCCCGCAGGGTTATTTACTGGATAAACTGGGTCTGAAATCAGACAAATTGCAGGAGAACAAGAGGTTTTATACTGCCTTTTACGCCTAAATTTTACACATGAATAACTGCAGTACTGTGATTTTACAATACCCAGAAAGGGTAAGTGCAGCCACTACCAAAAACTGAAAGAATCACACTGTGGTAGACAGTGATAAAAGAAAGTAGGTAACAAATTAGATATTTCAATATTGAAATTTACTATCAAAAAAGTTAAGTCAACTTATACTGAACATTCACAAATTCAGTGCTCTATTTTTAACTATTTCAACTCAAGTTTGCTGAGTAACAATTACAAGGCTTAATTTTTTGATTTTCTGATTTTGTTCTTCATAACAAAATGGAACTTGGATTTGTTGATCCATTTTTTGTCCCAACTTAAATTCTGAAGAAAACTGAAAATATCTTAATGAATTAGAATGACTCATGTCAACATCACTCATTGTTTTTATAGTATAAGCAAAAATGAGACCTGGCATATTTCTTGCTAGAACAAGGAGACTGCTTTAAGCCACAAGACCCACTTACCTGCTACCAACCAACTTAAGAATTGGATATGTAAATAACAGAATTTTGAGGACATACTTTGTATAAGATTTATCCTCAAGTTTTGTGCACATAAATAATGCAACTCTGTACATGCTGGCGCTGGAATGGGTTGCCCAGGGAGGTTGTGAGTACTGCATCCCTAGCAGTGTTCAAGGCCAGGTTGGATGAAGCCTTGGGTGGCACAGTTTAGTGTGAGGTGTCCCTGCTTATGGCAGGAGGGTTGGAACTAGATGATCTTAAGGTCCTTTCCAACCCTAACTATTCTATGATTCCATGATTCTATGCTAATTTCTGACTTGAAATAAAAGCAGCTTTTACTCTTCAGAAATGTGATAAGCAACACTGATATTTAACAGCAAAAAATCCCAAATGTTTTACATGAATATATGCAACTTATCACTGTACCTAATAAGAAGTAACTATTAGACTCAAAAATTAAATATCTAAGAACGTCCAGTAAACAGGTCAAGTTTTCAAAGCAAGCAATAGTATAAATTACATATTAAAGCAAATTCAATATATTAAAACAAATAAATACAACTAAAAGCATTTTCACTTATTTAACTGACACCACGTGGCAGATATTGCATAGGCCCAAGTCATTTACACGTAAGTCAATTGTCAAAAAGTGTTAAGTTTGAAGGAATTGTGAGAAAAGATATATCCTACCTAAAGGGGAAAAAAGAAGGACTTGAAATTTCTTCACTCCCCTTTGGGAGGAAGGCAATGCATTTTAAGTGTGTATGCTAATAGCTGTTGTCTTATAAACCACTGTATCACTTTATGACAATATCTGAATATTTGGAGTGAAACTGCACACAACTTTTAACTCTACTTGACATTCACTTCTATCCTGAACATTAGTTACATTCCAAATGTTAGCAAAATTAGTTAAGTCAATATAAATCCCCAGATGTTTGGAAAATAACACATTTCAAAATTAAAACATTTCCTGATCTCTTAATTTTGCACCTTTTGTAGTTTAGGATTACCTTGCTCCTGTAGTTCTATTTTTACCTAGCCAAAACACCAAATGATAAATAAACAAATGAAGTGAACTTTATCATTCAGCGCATGTGTGGGATTCTGACTGGCAGAGGAATAGAGAAGGAACAGAAAAGCCATATAAGACTCATGTTATTTGCAATAGTCTTTTATGTGTACCAAAACACAAAGTTCTCAGTATCCTTAAAAGGTCAGTAGTATTTAAAGATAAATCAAGCCCAGAAAATTTTATTTTCTGAATGCTGAGGTATCCTACAGGACATTGAGAAATAATTCTTCCTGGAGCTAAGGCAAGAAGTGCTTTTGCCTGTACTACATAATGCTCATCAAATTTACCATTTGCCACTTGAAAACTGCTCCAGAAAAGAGGACAGCATTATATTTCTTTATATTTCTATCATCAAGAAAACATTAGTAGGAAACATCTTGAAAATCAGTCACGAAATAATCAATTAGAAAGAGAGCAGGTAGAAAAAAAATGCCAACTCTTCACCAACTAGAAAAGCATCAATGGGTGGGCTGTTAAGTATACATTCTGCCCATTTAGAAGAATTACCTTGTCAATTTAGGTGTCATTAACCCAAATTATTAAGGAAGGGATCAGAGCTTTCTTTAAAGGAACCCTGAAAACTATAATACATTAATGGGGCCAGTTGTCTAGTCTCACTTAAAGAATCCACTAAATCAAAAGGTATTTATAGTAAAACCCAAGACATATCTCACCATCCAATCATTCAAGTCAGAAATAAGACTTCCTTGATTTAGTGCTAAACCCTAAAAGGAAAGCATGCAACAGAAACAAGCAAGCCAAACAACACCAGATGATTTGTTTAAGGAGCCTGTAACTTGGTATCTCAGTCAGCTGAGCAGACATTAACCACAGCCAACACTTGAAAAAGAAGACTGAACACAGTAATTATAAATCATTACCCATTTTTTTCTGTCTATTAAGAACATGTCTCAAGAAGAAATTTCCATTACAGGCTTAATACATATAAACTCAAGCCCCAAATTAAATGTTAACAAGTTTTCTTGAAAATCTGATTCAAAACCTGAGAAATAAATTTTTAGCATTGTATGATGATATGGTAGAATAATTTATTGATAAATTGTAAGATAGCTGAATATTTAAATCACCAAAGAGGATGAAGGATGTATCTGGAACTGTAAGTCCAATATGGAAAATCATCATCCACATCTGAATATGACAGAGCTGATACAGAGTCCAGACATAGAAGATATACAGTTATATCATTACGTATCTACGCAGATTGCCATAATGATTTCATAATGACAAACCTCAGAATATTCACATATGTGAAAAATAGTAATTATACCAAAACCCATCAGATTTCACATATTCTGTAATGTCAGTGATTTCTTCAGGCATGGATCTGCACTTACTCAGGAATGGTTTCACATCAGATGTGCCTTCTCTAAACTATTCCAACCTGTCACTAAATGACGATATAGCACTGAACCTATTGCACACACACACCCAACCCCCAGCTTTAAGGCTCTTAAAAGCATAGGCACAACTCTAGCAGGAAAGACCTGGCATCCTGCATCCAAATATAGTAAAAATGCAGTCTAGCTCAGATCTTAAACACAGGGCAAATGTGGACTGATATTCTCTTTAAAATACTTAAGCATATAGCATTTGTATTTCAGCTTCTCTAGGTGTGAACATCACATTTCAATCTACCTGATATGAACTGATACACTGAAATACATAAAAATAATACTCTTTGAAGAATGACTTCCTACCTCACCACCCTAGTATTTCATTATCCAGATTTTGGACTTTTTTTTATTTGGTTTTTACATCTCTGAAAAAGCTTTCAATCATTTGTAACAAAACCAACTACCAAAACAGCATCCTTCACTACATCTGTGCTGACTAAGACAGCCCAGCTTTTACAGCTAGCTCTTTTAGACTTGTTTTTATGAGCTTCTCTGGAATGAAGCAAAACTGTAACAGATCTTTTGGATTATTTGTTCCTAACAAGGAACTACAGGAATACCGATATTAAGTACACTGCAAAGTGTTTGAAAGTGACAGTAATGATTAGATTCTTCCCCTCTTAGGAGGAGATTTGAGTTTTCCAGGTCATTTTGCTTATTCAGAAGTCATTCGTAATTCACAATTAAACACAGGGACCAGGAGTCTTTCACAGGCCTTTTGTCTATGTGTTGGCCTTAAGTTGCCCCCCCCCCCCCCCCGAGCAAACACCCAAATAAAACAACCCANAGGTCATTTTGCTTATTCAGAAGTCATTCGTAATTCACAATTAAACACAGGGACCAGGAGTCTTTCACAGGCCTTTTGTCTATGTGTTGGCCTTAAGTTGCCCCCCCCCCCCGAGGTAAGATCCAAGTATAAAGCACCAGCCCCGCCAACCTCTACTGGAATCCTGGTCATATTCTGGCAGAAGATGCATCAAATATTTCCTAGCATAAGCAAGAGGGTCAACATGAAATTTCCAACAGGATGCTTTTTGGGAGGACTTGCAGCTCTAGCAAGCAGAGCAACAGGGCAAAGGAGCAAAACACTCAGGTTTGATTACTACCCCATTTCTTTGCTGTAATTGTAGAGAAGAGAAGGTGTATGCCTTGCTCTAGCTGAGCAGAACAAGACTGGAAGAAGCAGGCTGCAGTGGAAATGTGTCATAGGGCCACCATTACTGCTTCAGAGGTGCCTGTCTGAATACCTGGTACAGAAATTAGGAAACAGCTTGTTAAGCCCTTTGGGAAGAAGGTCCCCGTAGAAGTACTGCACATCTGACCATATATCTAAGGAAGTTCTGATGCAGAAGGGAAACATACGGAAACCCAAACAGCTCTGTATAAAAAGGGCAGAGTGTCAACATCAGAGAAGCACTGCAAAGAACAAGACAGCACATGCAGACACAGCAAAAGGGTAAAAATAAACCAAATTAAGGAGGAATCTGTAAACTCTCTAGAGGAACAAAATAAAGCACTTTGCTAATTTGCACTGAGCAAGCAAATAAAAATGAAGCAGCACAATTAATTAATAAGCAAATGGGATTAAAAAGATAGTGTACCTTCACACACTGGGCAGCACTCTCCTTCTGGCACATAGTACCTGTCACAGTGTAGCTCACCACACTGGGCAGAGAAACAAATGGAGACTCCACCTTGGCATCGACAAAACCGACAAGCATCCATTCGAAACATGTCTCCATCATAATATTCCATGCTGTTAAATATGCAAGTTGGCTTCACTTCTGAAAGTAGGAGAGGAACACAAAAAAAAAAAGGAAAGCATTTTACAGATACTGGTGAAAAATAAACTCATGTTGCTACTGACAGGAGAAAGTTGACTTTTCTTTCATTTTGGAACAAAACCAATTTTTTTAGAACATAGCATATTTTACTGTCATTTTCAACAATGGAAGAAAATAAAATGCTATTCTGCACAGGGGAAGTTCAGGTTAGATGGAAGAAGTTCTTTCCTGTGAGGGTGGTGAGGCACTGGAACAGGCTGTCCAAAGAAGTGGGAAACACTCCATCCCTGGCAGTGTTCACAGCCAGGCTGGACAGAGCCTTGGGTGACATGGTCAGTGTGAGGTGTCCCTGCCTATGGCAGGGGGATTGCAACTAGATGATCCTTTCTAACCCTAACTATTCTGTGATTCTATGATTCCATGCATAATTAAAAGTTTCCTTTTTAACAGTATCAAATACTGGAGGAAGGCTATGGCACAGGTATTTCTTCATAGGTGTTAAAAATTTCTTACTCTGGATGAGACAGAAGCTACTTCAAATTTCAGCACAGGAAGCAATGGATTTTTCTGTTTTCAGAAGATAATTTCTGATGTTTCTTAAGTGTAATCTTCCTTTCTGCATGACTCAGTACACAGGTGGATAAATTGCACTAAAGCTGTTCAGGCAATAGGGATATGTTTAAAGCAAAACCCAGACTTATTTTGTGACTACTTGATCTATTATGTAGCACTGAATACTACTCAGTTCAAGCAACATGGAGCTGTACTAGTCCACTCACATCTATACTCCCCAAAGAAAATAACCTCAATTCTAATAAATATTTATGTGATCACTTCATTGTATATAGACAACTATTTCTTGTATGCCTTCATCTACAGCAGATCCCTAACGTTTAAGTAAACCTGAATTTTGTGGAAAACTGAAAGCTTCTGAAAACTCTTAAGTATTTTGGAATGGAACAGTTTGCAGATTTAACCACCTGTTTAAAATGACTGTCACTTTTTTATACCAAAGAGGTTTGCTTCCAGAATATGAAGCAGATCCACACGCCATGAATACAACATAAGGTTTCCCTGGAGCTTCTGACCTTGCGGTTACCCCACACATACAAATTTTCTTACGCCAGCAGCGTATTCTGTTCAGTCAGCCCAACTGAGACACACACAACACTGTGTACTGCAACAGCCCAGGGCTGAATCATTGTGACTCAAGACACCTTAGAAGAAATACTCCAAATTTATGTTCAGCTATAACACATCACATTAGTCATTAGGAAATCATGACTTCAGTTTCATCATGACATTACTGATTGAGTTAAGCCTCCTTCCTCTTCTGAATAAACTTTTTGGCCTTCTATGATACTAGCCCTAGAAACCTGAAAGCATTTTAATTTTTGATTTTTTTTTTTTCAAAGCAGATGAAGTCCAGGAGTATGTGGTAAATAGGTGTAGGTTTCCAGAAGCTAAAAATCTGGTATTCTTAAAAGCCAAAGGTTCTGCAAACAGGAAGTTATTAATTTCAGCAACAAAGTCAAAATTAAAAAGATTACCAAACTGTGGATAAAACAATCAACTTTCATTACAGCTGAACTAAAACAGGAAAGAAAAGAAAGCTCAATTACCTATGTTGCTGATTTCAGCCAAATAGATAGAAAAGACTACTTAGTGACATGTGCAATGCCTAGCCACACAGGGCTGAAGAATGTGTCCACTACGTAGTCAGGTGATTTTTCTTTTTGGGTTAGGGCTCAGTATCACATGGGAGATGAAAAATACTTATGGAAAATTCAGCATTTGCAGGTTCCTTTCTGCCCATTCCAATCCTCTTACTTCTGGGGGCTAAAAACTTTTCACCTGATTTACTCTTGACAATGACATGGGTTTTCTTCAAATCTCTAAAGCATTGCAAGGACTCTAGTATTTCTTTTCACATACGCTTATATTTTGCTCCAGCCCCAAGTAATTTAACATGATTGTACAGCATTAGAGTTGAAACCTGGAAGAATCCTGACCATGTTCAATTATAATGTGCCTGTTCTGTCTTCAAGACATAATCTAGAAAGCAGCATTTAAAAACAAAAAACCAAACCAGGAGGAAATACCACTGTGCTGTGTCAGGAAAGCAGGTATGACCTCATTAGAAAGCAATTCACATAAACAAACACTTGAGAAATATTTCAAGTTTATGCAGCTCAAGCTGTTAGTTTAAAAACCTTCTCAAAAAGGAGTAAGTGCCAACACAGTTCAAAAGGCCTTTAATCTATTGGCTCCAGACTTTACTGGTTTGTTTGCAGCTTTCCAGATTTTTAATGATTTAATGATTCCCACCTCCCCACCCCATCCCCAAAACAGTAGATCTGAATTTCTGCCTAGTTTGAAGTAGAAACATCATCTTCCATGAATTATCATTACTTTTTAAAGCGTCCAAATAAGACCAAAGAAGTAACTGTGAATCTGTAAAGCAAACAGTATGTTTTCTCCCTACAATAAAAACCACCACAAAATTTCACTGTATGTGTATTTTTACCATCAAGATTTATGATAGTGCATATATTCACACTAACTATTGACCTAAGACTATAAATCCAGAGACAAGGATTACTTTTGTTAGAGCCATATGTAAGACTGCAGTCCTTAGGTGCAGTCAAGCCAAAACAAGCACTAACAAAGAACTGTAGCTTTAGATACTCATAGAGTGGAAGCCTAATGAAAGGGTAAGCACCATGCAGTAAAATTGTAATGATGCATTTCTTCCACCCATGATATGCTGGAAGATTCTCTCAGTTCTCTTTTTTACTTATGGCCAGAATAGAGTGAAAGAACATAAAGCCAACATTAAATCAATGCATCTTTTCCTAAAGGCCAGTAACCATGAATTCACTATTCTGCCAATAAAGAGAATACAGGTAGACTTCCTCAAGTGCCAAAGCTTCACTGTGTGATAAAGTAATCTGACTGATCTTCACAGCACAAAGTACTTGAACATATCCAAACACCAAAAACCTTTTTCTAATGCAGACTACCACTACACAACAGCAGGCATGAGACAGACCACGGTTTTGTGAACATGAATTCAGTCTCTGCCAGATACCAGATAACCCAGTTATACAAGATTGATCTGGACCAAGCATAGACGTATAACTGCCCATCTGTGAAAGGAGCCAGGCCAGAGCAGACAGTACCCAGAACAATACAGAGTTATACTGGCTGTGGAAGGACAGATAATATCGCATCTTTTCTCCCATATAAACATGACTAAGATGGACTTGATTTGGCATTAAAGCTCCTGCCACAGAGTTAAATGAGAAATAGTGCTGGCACAAATTTAGCTTTACAGATCTCACAGCCCAGCCTTTTTGTTCTAAAAGTCAGCATTGCAGTGAACCACAGAGCCCCATACTACAAATGCAAACTGATAAGTTCAAGACCTTTACCTCCCATCTGAACTGCAGACAGACAATCTGTTTTATCAAACCAGCTTTCAAAGGCATTTCACCTTACTTTAAAATCTAATTAAATACAGTTCTGTTGGCTGAACTAGCCCCAAATAAAACTTCTGTTATTGAGGTTTCTGTAGTTTCCCAATACTTGTGGTTTCCTTTGATTAGAATCACGGAACAGCTCAGAAATAAATGCAAGTTTGCACTTCATCCTTTGCGAGACAGTGCATTAGATGCTTCAGGCATCAGCTGTCTTTAGGAAAGTTTGGGCATTTTCTTTCCTAGTATCAAAAATTCCAGCCCCCATGAAGCAGAAGTGAGATTCTGTTGTTTACAATTTTCCCATTTAAAGGATTAAAAGGTTCATGATTGCAGCATACCAAAGTATTTCTACCAGACTCTTGGAAGGAACTGGAGCAAGTGCTGTGAACTTTTGATTAAATGAAAGGGAAGGAAATTGATAAACTTGAATCCTGTGTCCATATAAACAAAATACAGAAAAGCTTTCTGTTTTTCAAAAGTTGTGCTGATAAGGACTTAAAAAAAACCTGTTAGGTTTCATCAGAATTAGCCTGTAACAATATTAAGAGACAACAGACTGCATGCTTTTATTTCCTTGCAAATACATAAAAACAAGCTAGGTAGGAAAAAATATCATTGGAGTTCTTGCTCTTCAGGTTGTACTGCTTAGTGCAGTGTATTTCCTATTAACACAACTTCAGAACCATTCTCATAGTCTTTTGGTCCTGCCTCCTCTAAAAAGGTCACCCAGAAACAGAGAGGTCAGAATTAAAGCAAACTTGTATGGTTATTTGTAATCAATGCAATTATTTATGCATGCATTTATACAATTATATCTACATATTTTCACAGCTTAATTTTTTTGTGGTATGTGAGGTTTGCAAGATATTAAAAGATACTTGGGATTGAAGAGGAAAATCAAATTCAGCAATTCAACTTTTATAGTAAAGTTTACAGCAAAGAAAGTCTGTATCATTACATTAGAAACCACTTTTATATTCATCTGCCACAATCTATATACAGAGTCAACTATAGACAGCAGTCTTAAAAATTGTCTGACCACCTCAACAGTAGATCCCAATCCAATAATCTTTAGGCAGCTTCAGAAGACAGCTCTTGTGTAGGTTCATTCTTGTCTCTCTTACAGTAGATAAGACTGCAAGGTGTCCCCCATAGAGACAAAAGACTTATTTCCAAGTCACTGTATTGACTGGAGGTTATATCATGGCAAGAACCCTCAAAAGAATCGGCTCTACCTCATACATCCCCTTCTCTTTAAAACCACTGGTAATTGAGAAACTGCAACCTGTTTACTAAACAATTCCACAGTTTTAACTACTGTAACTAACCTCAAATCATAGCAAGGGTAATTCGGGGCAGGCAGAAAGAGCTAAAAACCAGAATGAGGTTTCCCAAGTTTCATTACTTTTCCCATCTTTAAGTCCTACTATTTTTTCCCTTCCTTCAATGTGCAAAATTACTTCTAAGAGGACTCATCCTGGGTGTTCCTGCATCCATCCTCTCTTACAGATGAAATGTAAATTTTTCTTCATCAGGTCATGCTTTTCCGTGTTTGACTGTTTCTGTGGCTTTCCTTCAGGCTATCCCCCTTTTGTCTATACATCCTTCTGGAAACTAAACAGTGCTACTTTTTATCCTGCAGTAGGTTTTAGCCCTGTCACAAAAAAACAAGGAGCCAAGGCCACAGAGGGCCATGGCTGTGCTCTAAAACCCCAAACAGTGACAGATTTTCATGATTAAATTTCCAAGCAATTCTTGGAAGCAAGCCATGCTCTTCATAACAGAGGAATGTGTCTAAATCCCATTAGTTTGTCAGTCTATCAAAGGAGAAAATGCATGTTGTCATCAGTTTAGCCCTAGACATGTTACCAGGACACAGGCATCTGAAACAATCTCAGCACCACTAAAAGGTACTGGCACAGCCCATCATTCACTGCCAGTACATCTGTGATAAGCTTCCAGTGTATATGAAAAGTTAAAAGTTTCAAGAAAAAGAATCCCCAAATCTGTAACACAGGCTCTGGTTCAGCATTTGTTGCTTTCTTTGAGAAAAATATTTAATTCTAACCTTGTCCTCTCCAAAGCGTTAGAAACCTTGTTAAAGTTTAAGCATCCAGAAATATCTGAGAATCAGAACATTACTGAAGACATGAGTTTAGAAAATCCACTTTGGCAAAAACATTATTTTTTATTTTTTTCCTTTCACTTTTAAAACCAGACAGAACTAGACCATATGGCTTCTAATATTCTTTGTATATGACATACCACCACTTCCACAGTTTCTATCTAGCATCTTGTTTTTCATTAACTGATATGAATGAAAAAAGTGAGTTAGACTTTGTCCTTATGCTATTTAAAATTCAGTGTCTACTACCCTCCAACTGACTAACCCTCCCATGCATAGTGAACCACTGTAAAGGCTTTGAATTCAATTTCACATCCAGCTGTGGTCCCAGCAATTTCTACCCCTCCTCATTTATTTACTTACATTTTATTTATTAATATTTTATTTACATAGAACTACAGACTGATTGCTCTTACAGGGAATTTTTGATTGGTCTTTTAACTGGCCTCTTGTTTTAAATGTAACTGGCAATGATTTGCATTGTTTCAGATATTTTTCCCAACTTCACAGTGGTGAGTATAATCCAGGTTCAGAGGACCTACACAGATGTGGTTTGGCAGACTGATGTGCTTTTTCACTCTACTAGACCAAATTCTCATAGTGCTGTGGATGGTGATTAGCCATGATTTTCAAATAATGTTCAAATGTTCTGACTGCAGGAAAAGAACGCTAACCCAAAAACTAAAACCCCACCCCACAACCGCTAAATCACTTCACCTTTTTGACATCAGATTATCTTCCTTCAATATTAACCTTCCATTTATCATTTACAAAAGTTTGTTATCTTTTGCTCCTTGCAGACTGCATTTTGAATCTTGTTATTTTAAAACCTTTTTATTTTTAAACAGGTGACTATTCAAAGTCCATAAAATTCTGTGGTTTTGGATTCCCAAAGAGAAATGCCCAACAATGTTTAATTAGGATTAGAACTATACTTCAGGACATTCTCTGTTACAATGGTCAAACTTATTTCTTAAGAGCACGCAGAAAACAAATTTACTGAAAGTGCAATATAAATTCTGTAAGGATTAGCACAATAAATAACAGGAACTCTATGGTAATTAGCTGATGTCTGTGAGGCGTTTCACTTGGACTGCATTCTTCCTTTAAAGAAAGTTTTCCTTGCTGACCTGATAGTCCCCATTCAAACCCCTTCAGTACTTATTGATGCTCCCTCTAGAAACAGGTAATTCTAATTTCTCTTTAGAAACAGTGGAATCACCTTTGTTCTTTTCCGCACCATCAGCTTAATAATAGAACTGCAATTGCTGTGAGGAGTAAGAGAATTAATAGGTGAGAAGTGTAATTAAAGAGGGATTTTATTCTCTCCTCCAGTGCAGCACCACTGTATAGAAATGGAGGCATGAATAAAGTCAGAAAGCACAGAAAAAACCCCAAATGTCTCATTTATGTCAGTGGTATCTCCTTGAATGAGGAAAAAAAAATACAGAAGCAGCTGTAAAAAGCAGGCTATGTGTCACATCAAGTGAATGAGCTTGATGACTTAGAAGATGTCTCTACTGCCATGTGATAAGCAGCAGCACAGAAATGGTCACAATCTTAAGTCCCAGGAAAGGCTGTTAGCCTTTCTTCTTTGGACCAATGTCAGTTATTTTTATGTATATATCAGATAGTCCCATTTTCAATGGGCAGGGCAACAAAAGTCCACACCTCATGTCCAGGGGAAAGGGATGTGAAGTGGGGCTGCAGAGCCACTCCTGGCAAGACTGGACTCTCAAATCACAGAAGAAAGAAGGCTTGTCCCCTCGACCCTGGATCACATGGATACATTAACAAGGGCCACTCTCACACATGCAATTTACCATTAGAGACCCTTTTAAAGTAGCAATTGTATTCAAGTAAACTTACTGAGAAGCGGATGCCCTGGCGGAGAGCAGGAAGCTGCTGCAGGATGCTTGGTAAATGCACTTTCAAAATTTCTAGGGCAGAGCTCACAGTTGGCATGTGCATGAGTGCAACTTACATTCAAGAAACCCATGCATCAATATCTAATTAGGGAATAGGCAAGTTTGGATACTCTGGTTTCCAAACCCTTCTGCTCCTGCTGCATGTACAGCTTGCAGTCTCTTCAAGCTTTAAATTTAATGCTGAATCAATTTTTTTTCCTGACAAGCTCTTCCATGAGAAAAGGCAGCACCAGGATTACTAGACAAAAACCTTGGTGAACAATGCATTTTGGGTGGATCAGAAGAACTCTTGAATTCACTTCTGTAAAATGCATGATTTTGGGAAGGACTGCCTCCTGGGAATCTCTTGCTCAATTTTCCCCAGATTAATATAATATGCAATCTAAATGGAAAGCAGATTTCAGATAAGTGCAAGTAGGAAAGCTTCATGGCAACTGGAATAACCTGCCTTTAAACAAAGCAATAAACTCTCAATTCCACTGAAATGTATGCTCTGTTACAATGCACTGGAACCGCAAACCAGGCAAAATCTCATTTTCAGTTTCATATATTAAGATGAAATTATTTGCTATAGATTTCCCATGCTTCTGTATTTTCTCTATTTACTTCACACTTCTCAGAAATGAGCACATTTGACTGTGGCTGTAGCTTTTGAAAACTTCACTACTGAATGCCACTTTAGTAATTGCCAATTCCCATATGCAACTAACGGTGAGGTATATATAGCTGCATCAGCTATACCTCTAGTTGGACTGATGGCAGCCAGAGATTTAGATTTAGCAATACACAGATCTTTCTCCTTCAGGCTACAATTCTGTTTCATGCACAACCGTGGGCTTGCCCTGAGGGTCATCAAGGACTGTAAGATTAGGAGTAACAGCTAGCCAGCATCCTCTCAGCAATGATGACTGACACAGTCATATCACTACTGCATTGTAAATCAGTGTCTACCAACAGTTACAGAGAGCTGCAAGGTTAAATTTACAAGTTAAACAGTAAAGACCTTTCTTTGACAAGGAAAAAAGAGCAAGAAACAACAAAGTTGTGGTAATCATTGTTGTCTGAGATATCATTTTGACATCCAAAGACCAGGCAGAGTATGTTCTGGAATGCCTCAAATAGGCATACTGCATAAATCATGACAGAAGAATTTCATGCATCAAAAGGGAACTATGATTTTATTCCTGCCACAATCTAAACAATACAGAAGTATTTTATTTATAAAGATGCTTTCCTTGAAAATGAAGGAATCAAGCATAGAATACATGCCTTAAATTTGACCTTTTTAATTGACTAACCATTGGACAAGAACTGCATTGTAACAACAGAAATACCTGTACGCTAATTGTAATGATGAATTCTTTTGACCACAGTGGTGTTCTAAATTTATGTCTTCGGTTAGCATAACAGTTTTACTTAAAATATTCTGATCTCTCCATATATTCACAAGGATAAGAACATCACACAGAAATATTAAGAACATCAGCTCTCTGTAATGTGTATTTTTTTGTCATCAATGAGAAAGTAGTTCTCAGCACTACATTATTTCCTATATTAAAAAAAAATCCAATCAGAAGCTCAACCCATAAAAGTTAAAACAGCCACAGACAATTGGTACTTAACAACAAGGCTCAATTAAATCAAAACATCAGGACCATTTCCAAGGAGGAATAAATGTTTTTTTTCATGGTAAATAATGTCTATATAAACTATGAGAAATAGCAGATTAGACATGATAGAACACATAACGACACACTCAGTATAATTCTGAAGCATAAAAATTTTCATTTTCTAAGTTGATATTTTAGAAAGACAGCAGTGTATTGATTTACTGCTGTATTTATCATCAAACAGGCACAACAGCTCCATGACCTGCAAAGAGTAACTAGTGTAGAAGTTCCTTTTGCTTCAGATTAATACACTTTTCTAAGACAGCCTAACAAAAATGATCTTTAAGGTCCCTTCATGATCTTTAAAGGTCCCTTCCAACCCAAACTATTTTTCAAAAGCTAGTTTGAGAAAGTGTGCATTGGTAACAAAAATAACCACACAAAATCTACAGATACACCACAAAACTCTGAAATCAGTTTTATATTAAATCCAGTAAAGACATTTGTGAAAGAATAACCGATCTGTCAAAAAGATGCTGACAAACAGGACATACTAAAGAGCCTCTACACAACACATATTTTGCTGCCGTTATTCATTAACTACTGCCTCAACACTGTTTGCTGCTGTTCTGAAACAAAAGCAGACCTCCTTCCTGCATAGTCAAGGCAGCCTACCCATATGCTTTCTGAACATGCAGCTCTGCATCTATCACATTAACACATACTTGCAATAAATACTGCAGAAGGCTGGCCTGTGTTAACACTCTGCACATCATTAGGGTTACATAAATACACAATTTAGTTACCCCACAACACACAAAACAGAGTTTTTGCAGTCTAAGTACACTTATTTATAATGGATGCTATTAAAGTAACTCAGATGATCAGTATTATTCCTGACTGCTCCCTTCCCCCTCCACAACAGAATTAATTAATTCTAACATTAAATAGATACCATACAGCAGGAAAACTATACTAACATGACTGTGCAGATGTTCTTTTTATTCCATCCTCTTGCCTGTTTTCAGGGGTTTCCAAACACAGAAGTAACTAATGGAACTTGCTAGTAACACTGATTACAAAAGTGCCCCACTTACCATTGATAAATTCATTAACTTGCATTTGATTAAAACATGCTGTTTAAAAAAAGCTTCTAATCCTAATTGGGAAGAATGAAGATAAGGAATTTAGCATCTTCCCAGCATTTGTGCCAACAGCTAACCACCCTCACTACTGAGAACAGCATGTCCTAGATCTTACAGATTTGGCTCTTGTTACTTTGATGGAAATTTTTTTTAACAAAGTGAAGAAACTGATCTAAGCCTATCAATGTAAGATTATTTTCTCCATCTGTCACTGGTATCTACTGTATCTCTTCTGCACTTGTCAGTATTTCAAGACTCTTTTAGAAAACAGAACTGGGTAGTATATTCAACTATCAGTCTCACAAACAGCATTTCCCCCTCCCCTCTTCATTTTAAACTGACAGAAGTAATGGTAGGGATGTTTTAAGGACATCAGATGAGAAAAGATTATCTCTTCCTACAAACCTTTGTTTTCCTCCAATCTGGCTTTTCTGCTTCCCTGCCGCATCACTTTCCCTTCAAAAACTCCAATTTTTTTCTTCAAATTTACTCTGTCTTTACAGACTACTAAGGTAAAGATTAGGAGTGGGAAAGCCTGAGAGACAAAATGAAATCCTGACCCAAAACCAGGTTGAACCTTTGGAGTCCATTGCAATGAGCAATAAAGCAACGATGCTTAGGGCAATAGTGCTAAGACAGTCCAAATTCACTGTTAAGAATAAAAAATGAATATAATTCCTCCTTGGAAAGAGGATATTAAAATGAATAAAGGCAAAAAAAAAAAAAAAAAAAAAAAAAAAAAAAAATTTTTTTAAAAAATATAAAA
>NDXB01018524.1:0-23409 GCA_002631895.1 Agapornis roseicollis
ACCATCCTTTCCATAGGGAGATCCAACTCCTCCTGCACCACCTACACCAGCACCACCAAATCCCACTCCAACTGGGAGACCATCCTTTCCATATGGAGACCCAACTCCCCCTGCATCACCTACACCAGCACCAGCTATGCCAGTTCCAACTGGGAGACCATCCTTTCCATAGGGAGACCCAACTCCCCCTGCACCAGCTACACCGGCACCACCAAAGCCAGCTCCAACTGGGAGACCATCCTTTCCATATGGAAATCCCACTCCCCCTGCACCAGCTACACCGGCATCTCCAATGCCAGTTCCAACTGGGAGACCATCCTTTCCATAGAGAGACCCAGCTCCTCCTGCACCACCTACACCAGCACCAGCTACGCCAGCTCCAACTGGGAGACCATCCTTTCCATAGGGAGATCCAGCTCCTCCTGCACCACCTACACTAGCACCACCAAATCCAGCTCCAACTGGGAGCCCATCCTTTCCATAGGGAGATCCAGCTCCTCCTGCACCACCTACACTAGCACCACCAAATCCAGCTCCAACTGGGAGCCCATCCTTTCCATAGGGAGATCCAGCTCCTCCTGCACCACCTACACTAGCACCACCAAATCCAGCTCCAACTGGGAGCCCATCCTTTCCATAGGGAGATCCAGCTCCTCCTGCACCACCTACACTAGCACCACCAAATCCAGCTCCAACTGGGAGCCCATCCTTTCCATAGGGAGATCCAGCTCCTCCTGCACCACCTACACTAGCACCACCAAATCCAGCTCCAACTGGGAGCCCATCCTTTCCATAGGGAGATCCAGCTCCTCCTGCACCACCTACACTAGCACCACCAAATCCAGCTCCAACTGGGAGCCCATCCTTTCCATAGGGAGATCCAACTTCTCCTGCACCAGCTACCCCAGCACCTTGTCTAAGTGGCCAACCATCTGGACCATACAAAGCCTGCATTTCCCCTATAGAACTGCCACCTGCACCAGGTATAGCCCCATCTCTAACTGGAGGACCACCTGGACCATACAGCAAGCCAGACTTGCTAGCATGAATTGCCAGGCCATCTTCACCGTACGGGATACCTATTTGTCCTTCTGTGTTTATACTTGCTCCATCCCTATTAACCACAGTTGGCCGACCATCCTTGCTGTAAGGGGATGTCATTCCTCCTGCAGTCTCAATGCCTGTAGCATTCTTTCTAGCTCCAGCCCATGGACTAGCCCTTCTGAAGGAGCCATCCTTACCATCTCCCACTCCAATTGAGTCAGGATCGAGTCCTTCTATCTCAGAACTTCTACCAGCAGTACCTGATCTCCCAACACCCTCAAAGCCAGCTCTGTAACTCGTATCACCTAATTTACCATCCTTGTCATGCTGAAAGCCCTCACCTTCTCCATCAGCCGTGTCAACGTTAACACTACGTAGTATACCGCCAAATCTGCCATCCACAGAATTCCATTCACCTACTGCTCCTGATTCATCACCAGTATCTGCTCTGCCTGCCATAGAATCCTTGCCTTGGAAAGGCCTTAATCCTCTTTTTCCTCCAAAGCCTTTAAATCCAAAGATACTCCCATCACTTGTCATGGTGTCTCCATCTAGATCTGCTTCAGAAAACTCCCCACCCCCCATACTTTCATTTCTGTTGGCTCTGCGTAGCCCATCCCTTCCCAAAAATCTATGGCTTCCATCAGCATCAACGGCGTGGCCTTGGCTTCCTCCTTGACCTTTTCTGTACCAGCCATCTTTTCCCTCGCCAGTGTCCATGAGATGATCTCCATCAGCAACAGATTCTTGCTGTCGAAGTTTCTTTGCCCAGTCTCTCTTTGGCAATGTTTCTTCCAGCCACTCAAAGTTTTCTTCTCCTTCACCTGGTCTCCCCTTTCCTTTGGTATCTGTATTGAAGATGCACGGTTTGATTGGAGGAGATAGAATTTGTAGGAAAAGAGAGGGAGGAAAAGAAAAAGAGGACAATGAATAGGTCATGCACTGCATCAATAACCAACAAGAATATGGTAGCGCTTGTTATAGCTCCATTCTGGGACACAATAAATGCATTTCAATTCAGTTCAAGTCCTGATTTTTTCGGTGTCACATTCACACCTGATTTGCCACTTCTCAGAGACACAATCACTGTGAGTAGAAACATGCTTGTTAAGGAAAACCAAGCAAACAAAAAGAGGATGAGACCAAGGCAGATTTCCAGGTCTGCTTTAGAGGGGCTTAGATTGTAGCTGAGACCCATTAGTTCCTTCTGCCTTCTCCCTTCAGCCCTGGAGGAGTTACAGACTAGCCCACAGATGGGCCATCAGCTCCCACTTTAGGGAAGACACTTCAGAAAGCAGGATCTCAAAAACAACCGAAGCAACCACCTTTCAGAAGCAAAAAACATACACTGAGGGTTTCCCATCTTGCTTTGAGCTTCTTCTGACCTGTTTAACCTCTGATATGGAAAGAAATTACTACCGGACAAGTTAGTATTGAATAGTGTTGATGGTATAGAATTGATGGTACCTAAGGCTGCTTTATCCCCTGCATGCTGTGCTGTGTTCACACAGTGACAGCTTCAGCAAAAGCACATGTTGAGTTATGGAGGTTTTTTCTGATAACTGATGGAGAACGTATTACTACATATCAGCTCTAAATAAGCCAATGGGATTTGTCAGGATTAATAAAACAGGAAAAATGTGTCTTATCTGACGAGGAAAGAGGGTCTACCCAGACCTTCATTTTCCAGGTGTAACTTAGGAGCCAGATGCTCTGCAATTCAGCTCTCAGCATAGAAGCATCTCAGTGAGCAACCAGGCAGAGAGTGGAATGTTATTTTGTTAACACACCCCAAGCCAACAGCATGGGAATAACACAGTGGCACTTACACCCTACAATGAGCCAGGCATTTGAGGCGGAAAGTCCAGTGTCGATGGTGTACATGCCGTTGTCAGAGGGCACAGTGTTCTTGACAGTCAGCTGGTGGGTCAGTCCATCAGGACTTACAGAGATCTGGTGCTTCTCACTTGCCTCCAGGACATTGGTTTTGTGTAGCCACACAGCATTGTGGCAGGGGGTGCGTAGGACACACTTGAAGATGGCATCTTCATTCTCAAGGCAATTCATATTGCTGAGCGGTTGCTCAAACCCCACAGGGATGGCTGCAAGGGAAAATCAAACGCTACAGAAAGGAAACAGCTATTTGTCCTCCAAGAGAAACGTCTTGCAGCTAAAGGCAGACAGACAGATGGGAACGTGCCATGCTTGTGAGCACTGGTTTAAGCAGAAAAAGGAAAGACTGAGGTGTGCTCCTGTGCCCATTTCTACCAGCCAGAAGGGCGGATTTCTGTCTTTGTTATCTTCTGAGGCATTTATACCCCACATCACTGTGATGTGCTGAGGATTTGTAGTCGCTAATGTATTTCAGCAGCATGATACTTGCATTGAGTTGGTAGTAGTTGTTATTCTGAGCTTACAAAAGGGAACTATGGCATGGGGTAAGATAAGGAGGTTCCTCACTGTCATCTAAAAGTCAGAGCCAAACCAGTGCTTGAACCTAGTCCTTTGGACTACAAATGCAATGCTCAATCACACGAGCATCCCCTGCTCTTTTTCACCTGTGTCATCTAAGGAGCCCTTACGTGGCCACCAAACCCCATGTCCCGTAGTTACCAGGTTTTACTGCTGAGCTTTGTATCTACTCCTAGTAAAAAACTTCCAGCAAGAACTACTTTCTCATTGCAGCTGCACCTCCCATATGTGTAACTCAGCTCCTTACAGTCAGGGTCCAGTTCAGTTGAGAACACAGGCACGTCCTCCACTCGGACTTGGTACAATCCTGCATCCTCCTGCTGCACGTCGTTGACGATGAATATGTACTTCTTCCCAATTTGCCTCAGGCAGTGCTTCCCATACTCATTACTCGTTTCATACCTGAGCCTTTCACCATCCTAGGAGAGAGAAGAGCATACACTTCAAGGCAAGGTATTTCAAACGCACCAGGCCAAATCTGTGCTGGGATCTCCTTATTGAGATATATGAATACAACATGATATATGAATATATGATACATGATATATGATATATGAATAACAACAGGGAATTCCACACTAGTGCTACTCACACTGGACTCACTGCTTATGGAATACCCGGGCAATGATACTCACAGTAAGGCCTGCATGGAACAGAGCATCAGGCTCTCAAATTAGGCAAAACAATACTAGCTCACATGGGGTTTTGAAGCTTAAGTAGTACACAGTTACTATAACCCTGAAGACAAAGTACTTTCTTTGCTTAGATTTTAGCATCCTCACAGATAGACAGGCAGGTGGGTTCACCACCTTTCTGTATCACTTTGGTTACTTCTCCATGTTGTGGCTGCATAGACATCATGCCATGCATTTGATTTGGAAGTTCATAGAGCTAGTCTGACCTCCTCTTCAATGGATTCTGTTTTCTCCTGTATTAAAGCCACTAACAACAGTCTGACAAAAATATATCTTCCAGAAAAACATCCACAGCACTGATCAACCTGAGCATCACACTGCAATAAGCACAGAACTCAATGGAATGCTTTTCTTCCTTGAGATCTTCTTTCACAGAAGTGAATTTTAGTGGAATAACACTGTAGAAAGCGCATAAAACGGGCCTGGTTTTCTTAGATGAGACTGCAGAATTTCTGCAGCCTGAAGGACACTGTTTGGATTCCTTTTACTGGAAGAGCTCTTGAAGTCAAAAGGATTCCAGTAAGTGGCTGATATTCAAGTGATATTCACCACCAAAGATGCACCTGGACCCCCACATCAACCCTTCTCCCTGACCAGCCAAGGCTTCCTCAATGGACAGACAACTTTAAGAAGCTTATTTCCTGCCAGCCACTGCCTACATCAAGCATTTTATGGCGAAGGTTACTTCAGTGGCTGCTGTGACCTGGCCAAGCGATGTCGTTCCCTCACCTTAAGCAGATAGACTTTGCTGTTTCTATTTTTCAGGTCCATCTCCAGGCTGAACACAGCTTTTCCATCCTTGGTGACTTCAATGTGTTTGAAGTTCTTGATACTGTGTATTAGCTGCGAAGAAAGATACAAGAAGCTCATAAATGAGAAGGCTCCCACAACAGAAGCTCTTCAGCTGTCCAACTAATCCGAGATCTACTTCATATCTGCATGCGAAAGAGCAACCTCCAAGTGAATGGAAGCAGCAGCTCTAAGTTTCCACAGTTTTCTCCTGTAGACAAGTTCTATTTTACATGCTCCCTCCTGGTCATTCACACACTATGCAACCACTGTCCAGGTTTCTACATGCCCCTCTATGTGAAAGCCAGTTTTGACTCTCAGGTGTGTAACTTGTCAACTGGGCATCCAAATTCTCATCAGGGACAACCGAACACAGATTTTAGCATTACCTTACATTCAGTATAACCCCTAAAACTCATGGACTGAACTTCAGAACTGTTAGCATTTTCATCTGCATGAGTAGAGGAGTAGGGCTCCTTTAAAACTTTGCCAGAAAGCATCCTCTGTTGTACAATAGTTGCGTCTACAAAGCAATTTAGGAAGGTTTAACCTATTTAAAGCAGCTCCTATGAAGCTAGAGGACTCTCCAGTTTGATAAGATCAGCGCTTTCTGTGGTTGCAGTTTATTTTACCTCTCCTTGTTCACTCTCTGCGTCCTTCCTCAGCTCCTGCAGCTTTTTCAGCATCCCACGGAAGTCAACAATTCCATATTTGATACAGATTTTCTCATAATCTCTCTTATCTGCATGCAGCAGCAATTGCCAGACTGTTTCTTTATCCAAGGGTTTGGGTTTTGGTGCTGGGGCCCTTAGAACCAGGCGAAAAAAAAATATCTAGACATTTTGACAAACAAAAAGTCTTGGTTTTCTATATTTAAGCCTCTTTCATCTCTCTTTGTCAGTTCTGTAGCTCACTTGGCCCTGGAGATGCAGGCAAGAAAGAATGGGACTCTTACAGAACAGGTTTGTTGCATCTATACTACACATTAACCGCTGCCAGGGAGCAGTCTTGCCCTGGGCCATATAGGCAGTTGTTTGCTGTTCAATCAGCAGCAGTCACTTGCACCATTTGGTCCAGGCTAACTTGCCCTCTCCCAGGTAACTGCTCAGCACAGTTCAGGAGCTGGCACACTCCAAGGTCATTCCCATGAGGCAATCATAGAATCATAGAACAGTTCCGGTTGGAAACAGCCTTAAGATCATCCAGTTCCAACCCCCCTGCCATAAGCAGGGACACCTCACACTAAACCATGGCACCCAAGGCTCTGCCCAACCTGGCCTTGAACACTGCCAGGCACTGATGGAGCACTCACAACCTCCCTGGCCAACCCATTCCAGTGCCTCAGCACCCTCACAGGAAAGAATTGCTTCCTTAGATCCAATCNACTCACAACCGGCCAACCCATTCCAGTGCCTCAGCACCCTCACAGGAAAGAATTGCTTCCTTAGATCCAATCTAAACCTCTCCTGTTTAATCTTAGGGGCTTCCCTCCTGGGGAATGAAGAGATCATAACCAAGAGGCGTTGTTGCCTTCAAGATCTATGAAGCTGTCCCCTATCCTCAAGAAACCTCCAGGAAGTGTAACAATGGCCTTTGTTGGGGAGGCTTACCGCTTCCTCAGCCGCTTCCTGGAGTCCTCAAGCGTCTTCCTTAATTCTATTACAGGAGGAGGGGGAGGAAGAAACATTCAGATACCCAACAGTGTAAAATAGAAACCCCAAAACATAATAATGCAAAACAGCCCCTGGCCACAGGCCTTCCTAATGATGCTGTTCACCTCTGGTGTTTTTTAACACACTTGACATGAAACTTGGAGCCAGTTTTCCCTGCCATCTTCATGCCCTTTGATGCCATTAAAGTCCATCACTTCCTAGTGATTCCTCTCTTCCTAGAGAGGACACCCTACTATTTCCCAGCTGTGTTAACATGCTGGATCCAGTTGAATTTGACATCACAAAATCCTTTTCTAGCACTAATGATTCCTGAATCATTAACTAGAACAGCTCAAAGTCATGTCTAAGATCATCACATTTCCCAAAGGTAAATAGTAAGCAGAGACAACAGAAGATGAGAGATCCATTAACTCTTCTCTCACTTTACTCTTTACAAGTTTGGGGCAGTAATGATGTGGTAGAGAGAGTATTAGCCTTGACCCCCTGCCTCAAAAGAAAGGAGCAATCTAGCAAACTTACCATCAGCAGCATGAACAGGGACGTATTTTGCTTTCCTCTTAAAGCCAACTGAAAACAAATCAGAACAAGCCATAATTCAGACTAACAGCACTAAGTCAATGACAAGAATGGGTCAGTTATATTTAACCATAAGGTACCCATTTCACTGCACTGACTATAAGGGGAAGCAGGGAGCTAAGGTCAGGTGGCATCTGAAGCGGGATGCATCCCTCTCAAAAGGCTGCTTCATTCAATGCTATAAAGAAAGGACTGAGCCACTTCGATACTAAATCCAGAGTCCCTGATTATGGTCCAGTGCAGTGACAATAATACCACTTTCTTCTCTCTTGCCTTATAGCTCATATTGTCATTGAGTGACCAAACTGGGGGGAGTCACAGAGGAGCTCCAGTCCTCAGTGAGGGAAAAAGCAGACCTTCACACCAAGGATACTTGGACAATGCTCTGGGCACCCACCCCCAGAGGACAGCAAAGCCTTGGGACAGCAAAATGACTTAAGCCCAACAGACCTTTGGAGCACAGAACCTGTCACTCGCACCTTGTATGATCCTGAGGCCAGCAGAGCATGAGGCTTCCCCATATTCATTCACAGCAAAGCAACGATACAAATCACTGTCCTTTGGAGTGAGTTTGTTTATCTTAAAAAGAAGAACACAGTGAAAGCCCACAGGGATGCGCTGTGGATCAGTTCACGCCCGCTCAGCTTCTAACAGCTACTCAGTGATGTTTCAGATCCTTCTTCTGTTCCCAGAACTACTCTAAAGAGCTTTGTTTGCTTATCTTCATGATATCTCAGATCTGGTGATATAGGATCATAGAATAGTTTGGGTTGGAAAGGACCTTAAGCTCATCCAGTTCCAACCTCCCTGCCATGGGCAGGGACACCTCACACTAAACCATGGCACCCAAGGCTCTGTCCAACCTGGCCTTGAACACTGCCAGGGATGGAGCACTCACAACCTCCCTGGCCAGCCCATTCCAGTGCCTCAGCACCCTCACAGCAAAGAATTTCTTCCTTAGATCCAATCTAAACCTCCCCTGTTTCAGTTNGGAGCACTCATCCCTGGCCAGCCCATTCCAGTGCCTCAGCACCCTCACAGCAAAGAATTTCTTCCTTAGATCCAATCTAAACCTCCCCTGTTTCAGTTTGAACCCATTCTCCCTTGTCCTGTCCTTGCAGTCCCTAATGAAGAGCCCCTCCCCAGCATCCCTATAGGCCCCCTTCAGATACTGGAAGGCTGCAATGAGGTCTCCAATCACATCTCTATCAGCCCACTGAAGGTTTTTCCTTTCCATTGCTCTTCTGCTTCCATGAATCCTGTCTGAAACAGTTGATATTCACCTGCAGAATGAATTCATTTGTAGCGCTATTGAAGGATGTTTCATATTTGGCAGGGTTATCCATTTTGCCTTGTGAACGCGTCCATTTCACGTCAGGGGTTGGGACACCTATGACCACAGCTCTGAAGATGGCATTTTTACCTTAGAAAAGAGGCAAGAAATTAGTTAAGACAGGCTTGAATATGAAGACTTTAATGGCAGGCCCCTTATGTTATCAATAGTGTGATCCCCAGAGCAAGACATCTGGTTTAGGCAATTCTGTCTTTTTGGTTTCCTCTTTAAAAGACACCTAAATTCCCAGTTGAAGTTGCATTAAATGCCCAAATCACTGCAAGGCATCTGCCATAATCTCCACTCTAACTTACGGGCTTTCAAAGAGATGACTTGAAAACTCGTCTCTAAAATTCACCACTGACACAATATGGTCTCTGTGGGTTTATTGCACAGCCACATGGATAGGAAGTTGTAGAGCCAAAAGAGCAATTCCTTGGTGTCTTGGTCTGATTTTCATCTCCCTCAAGATGAAAGAGCAAGCAGTTATTAGCTCAAGTCCAGGTTTGTCTGTATTCAATCATAAAAGGCCTTTACCATGTGGTCTTAGCCTGCAGCCATGACTGCACACATCCACTGATCAGCTCTGAATTCAGTGATGCTGTAGCAAGTTCAACCTAGACTTGCTTCTGGCAACTGGCATGCACTACTCGTACCACAGCCATGAAATGCCCAGATCCATCCTTATGACACACATATTTCCCTGCAAGTTTCCATTCCTGCTCCATTCTTTCCCTTTGACCATGCTGGGCAGGATGTTAAATAACAAAGGACTGGAGCCCCTGTCTCTAGACAGAAGTAAAGTTCATCTGTGAATAGCTGCAGCTCCTGGTGTGTCTTTCATTTGGATGAGCTTGGATTTAATAGAAGGTGGGAAAAGGAGAACATCCCTTCTGCACACTGAAGAAAACACGCTCTGAACAGACCACACTGCACCACAACTGGGAGCACCCATGCAGGGAACGATGTTTCCCCCTGGCCTCCCTACATGCCATCCTTCTGCAACTTCTTCCTCATCTGTTAGCCTGGCACCACTTTGTACTCCAACCTCACCAGGCTCTGCTGCTTGAAGAGACAAGGGAGGGAGAAGAGGATGGGGTTTACCTGTGAGCCCCCTCCATCTCTGCTCCCCTAAGAACCTGAGTATTCTGCACCTGCCCACAGACATCTCCAACAGCTTTACTACTGTCCAGTACAAACCTTTCCTTCCAGAAGGCTTCAAATACATTAGAAGCAGTATAAACCAACAGACCAGAGAAGTGACTCGTGTAGGTGAGTGGGAGTGTCTGTCACAGGGCAATAGAAATGGAGATGAGTTATCCAGGAAGGTAGCTCAGAGTGGGAAGAAATGCTACCTTTCTTTTGCAATAGTTTTGGCCTTCAGATGACCAACACAAAACTCTCTCCAGGCAGCCTTGCAATGCTCCCCACACCCTTCTGCAGTCACCACCAAAACACTCGCCCGATGCAGCTAAAGCTGCTGCCAGCAGATTCTTATCAAAAGGCATCACCCGACCTTTCCTGGGATTGCAGCACTGGTATTACAGTCTGGTTATGCCTTTGTCAAATTCGAGTCAGTCTGGTTGCAATTCCCCATGCTCGCCATCTGTCCCAGGGCAGCTCCCCAGCTAGGAGCGTCAGCTCTGCCATGCACTGGCTGCAATGGGGCAATGATGAGATAACGAAGGACACTCATCGTGCCTCGCTTCCCTATTTCATATATGAGCTATGAGGAGTCCACTGTAAATGAACTCACTCGGAAACGTTAGAGAAGGGTGAGTGAGCGCACCTTGGATCAGGGCTGAGCGAGGGGAAGCTGGTGGAGCAGGAGGGATGTGCCACTAGAGGCCACTGTGCTCCTTGGGAACATCGCAGGGGCTCGTGAACCTCAACGCACGAGTGTGCCCACACTGAAACCCAGGCTGCCCGCATGGATTCAGCCTGATGAGGGAAGAGGAGCAGGCCGCTCCACCCCAAAACCCACCCAACCCCAAAATGACTCAGTCCTTCTGCAAGTGAAGACATTATTGGGAATGCATTATAATGATTATTAGAATTAAAATTATTGTTTTTATATTATTGCTATTATTATTATTATTATTATAAAAAGGCATTATAATGAATGCATTATTGGGTCTTGCCTCTAAGATGCTGCCTTCCCCATACTCTATGCAAGATCCGTATTGCTTCTTGCATCTTCAACCAGAACAGCTGCAAGCAGTACATCTGCCTTTAAAAAGCAGTTAATTTTAGTGCTGATCATTCACAATACAAGCTAGTTTAACAGGGAAGCCCCAACTTTTTCAATGTGCTTCATCTTGTGCTGCAAAATAGAGAGCTTCCTGTAGGATTTTCTGGATTGCTGCATTCATTAGGAGTCAGATTCTGATCTTGCAGGCACTAATGAAAGCTCAGGAGACCTCTGTCAGTACTGATGGAATTGGCAACCTTACAACACAGACTTGGGCCATACAAAACTACTTTTCTGGTCTAGTCAAATCTGTTCAGAAAGGAGCTTGATTTAATGGCAGTGATTGCCTCATGTAGGTGAGATGTGGAGTCGAGTGTCCAGGACTGTGGCTTTGACTGTTATTAAAGACTCTCACCTTCCTCCAGCGTTAGAGAGACAGGTTTCCGCTCAAAGTCAGGTGTACTGCATCCCTCTGGAACATCATCCACAAACTGGGTGATGAGAACTCCCGGGACCAAAGATTTCTTGAGGGGTTTTACTAGAAAGTCAAGGAAAAATACATCCCATTAAGATAACATGTTTGCCTTTTAGAAACTATCAGCCTGCATTGTGTCTCTGGGGCTGTTCCTGCTCAGCTCCTCTTGGATTATAAAGGACCCAGCCATTGCAGTACTGTAGGCTGGAAGCGTGTCTGAAGGCTGGGGCATCAGAGATCCAGCCATGATTTGGATAGAGCAGGCTTTATATCAGTTATTATAGAAAGCTTCTAGATCTAGCATAAGAAAATGTCCCTGCTTATGGCATGGGGGTTGGAACTAGATGATCTTAAGACCCTTTCCAACCCTAACTATTCTATGATTCTATAAGACACCGTTGCAGAGGTCAGCAGAACCTGATGGGCCCGTTACTGGTGTCTCTCCTTGTGGTGGTGAGGCAGATGTCAGAGTGCTGAACAAGAAAAGCAAGTTGGGTGCATTCCCATGGGTACCCCAAGGAGCTTTCACAGCCGCATCTCCTCTCTCACCTTCCTGACGGCTTGTCATGATGCTTTGCTCAGCCGCCCCGGTCTGCACAAACAGGCTACAGGTTCTCCTGCAGAAGAGACAAATCATTTCATTACTGACAGTTCCCAAGGGGAATGCTCGCTTTTATGACACCCTTTGCCCTTCCTCACTTGCCACATCTCAGCAGCCAAGTTGAGAAAGGCTTGCCAATGACCACATCATGACACAGTTCTGAACCAACACAAACCAGGTATGAAAATGGCTAAATGGGAAATGCACACATGTAACAGCATCCCTCTGTCACCTCTTCCATCTCCGTGTCACCTGGCTTTCCTCCAAAGACCTCCTCTCGTATTTCAGGCGAATATTACACCACATGGCACTCATGTGGTGAGTTCTGATGGATGGCAAGAGCAGTTGCTGAGAAGAAAGCCAGGGATGGATGTCTAAACCAGGGCATGAAGCAGCAGCACCTCCTGATCTAAATTAGCTTATCTAAATTAGCAACAGACCTGAGAGCACACTAAAAGCTACCACTTACTTTGGAAGGAAACGGTAAAGTGTGAACTCGGCATTAACTACTTATTGTTACAGATCACTCGTGTGACCTTCTGCCAAAGGTGTCTCTCCCCCTGTATTTATAACCTGGACAACATGTAATGTAACACATCACCATCCTGCAAGCAAACCGCAAAGGCAGATTTCTTGTCACATGAGAGATGCTCAGGAACTCTAGAGTTACCGAAGGTCTGAAAGAGCAGTTAGATTAGATTCCCATGTGGCATTAATGCTGCGTCCCCGTTTACCTTCTGCACTCCTTTAGTCAACAAAGGCACACAGGAGCAGGCAACTTTGGACAGCTTGAAAAGGCAGACGGACTTTGTCAGCACACCTATGGCTGCAGTTCAGTTCCTTACATCAGACACCCATCCAGCCTGGTATTGCCACACTGCACCTGATGAAAACTCAGAGCAGGACCCCAACACCTCCTTATCATAGATCTAGCTCGGAGCTGCATGATCTGTGTGATACTGACTTTGTGACCTTAACACAAATCTTATTTTAGGGCTCTACCTACTATCCAAATCTCCTAACTTGGAAAACCATTCTGTGAGCCTATGGACTTCAGTGGACATGCACATGGAGCAGGAATGGGAAATGATCCATGGGACTGCGTGAACAACAGCCAAGTCCTGGCTTTCTCTCGCCTCCTGGTCTGGCCTGGGTGACTTGTTGCTATCCACCAAAACAAGAGGTTACCACGGGAGTGTGCTGATGTTTTGGCACATGCCTGCGGTTACTGCTGCAAACCACTGGTAGGTGGTGTAAAAATTGCCAATGAAGGGGAAGGAAAGCCTGTGGGAGGGGAAAAGACCCAAAGCAGACATGATTCCAGGGCACCCGGCCCTGCAGCGGGCAGGGCATTGCACAGCAAATAGCAGAGATTTTCAGAGACTCTTGATCACCCTCTCCTGATGGATGCCATTTGTCCTCCAAAGCACTGAACTGTATTAATAGCAAACATTATAATCCCCTATTGCCTTTTGCAGCCTTTTATCTTCCTAAACATGTCACCACTTCTGGAGCTGAAGTGTCTAATGCTCACAACTTTCAACAGACATGATTGCTTGACATTAGCTTGCAGAGGCATCCCCCTAAGCTCTTATGATGTTACACTCACATTTATTCTTTGCTACTCCTGAGTCCTTCCCCCCCCAACACTTGGCAACACTGATGAGCATCTACACTGAAACACAAACACGGCCCAAATTCTCAGGTGCAAAGCCACCAAGAGACCTATTGCGTATGGTACTAAATGCAGCATTTCAGATGGTTGTTCTCAGTCCAGAGTGACTGTGGATATACGTTTAATGCTAACCTATTGAGAGAGGGCTACATCCATACCCAGTTTATAAAAGGAGACAAATACTGATGATGTTTGTATAGGTGGTGATAGGCACCATGTACGCGTTCTCTCAATGTACAACATGCACTATGTGCACTATGTGTAAACTGCTGAGTTTATAGGGCCTGAAATATCCCAGAAATCCACTTGGATTAAAGATAAGCTGCTGTGAGTGCTTAAACTCCTGTGAATTCATACCTTCTGGAGGGTGAGACAGGAGCATGGTAATGCCACACATTGATTGCACAGTTAAAATAACAGTGCCAGGATATGCAAGAGCACATTCCTGCTGCAGAATTAACCCAACCACGCTGCATTTGCTAGTGTCTTCTGTGTTAAAAGAGGCCCAAAAAACAACATATCAGCTGGCAGAGCCATTCAGACCCTGCCCTGCTTACTGTTAACAGTTCTACTCCCTTGCTTCATGAATAACCACGGGTTTGCTTTGGCTTCAGGTCAATCCCAGAAAAAGAAATCACAGCATCTTTTCAAAGCAACAAAAGACAACAAAAGCCTTCCCAAAATGGCCACAGTGTAAATCACATCTTCACTCACTGACGCTTCAAACATGGGTGTCCAGATGAAGATGATCACAGGGGCTGCTATTTATTCAACCAAGGCAAATACTTCCAAGAGGCAACCTACTCCTCCCTAGGGGAAATGCTGTTGACCAACATCCCTGCCCAAGAGGGCTAACGCTGGAAGTGGCTCAACAATCCCACTCCTCTGAAAAACACATCCTTGTTATGCCTTTGGCTTGTTCATAATCAAGGCTTGGATATTCCTCACCCCAGGCAGAAGGCTGTCTGCTTTTCAGCTGCAGAGATGTCCCTGTTGGAGGTAGTAGCAGAGCTTCCACGGCTTTGAATGCAGAGCAGGAGCAAGCCCTTGGCTATTGAGGCTGGTTTTAACCTACCAAAATAAACCAGGTAGCCTGATGGGATGGGAGGTCTGCTCTTCAAGCTTGTCCATCCATCATTCCGGCTGGCTGAGGCAGAGCAAGAGCCCATTCCCTTTTGCGGGCGGACTGGACATTAGTGATAGGGCCATAAATCAGCTCAGCAAATAAGCAAAACATTTTGGAGTCACAGGGTTTAGAGGTCCTCGTGGTGTCACAAGTAGTTATTTACGGGGTTCAGGACAGTGGAACACACAGACAAGATGTGACATAATTGCTGGCAGAGGCCAGTGGGCAAATTAACCAGACTTGTGGAGAAGTGACAGGCACCGAGTGGTTCATGTAAAGGTGATGGGTACAGAGCCATGGGAGGTACCACATCCCATGAGTGATGAGGAGTACAAAGCCATTAGCACAGACCACAGTAGAAGACTTGAATCATTACAACAAATCAATCACCAGCAGATGCAGCAGTCTAGTTCTTGTTGTAATTCCTAAAGATCAGGACAGTCCTGACACAAGGAATGTTCTAAACAAAACACCAAGGTGTCACAGAATCATAGAATCAGGGAATGGTTTGGGTTGGAAAGGACCTTAAGATCACCCAGTTCCAACCCCCCTGCCATGGGCAGGGACACCTCACACTAAACCAGGGCACCCAAGGCTTTGTCCAACCTGGCCTTGAACACTGCCAGGGATGGAGCACTCACAACCTCCCTGGCCAATCCATTCCAGTGCCTCACCACCCTCACAGGGAAGAGCTTCCTCCTTAGATCCAATCTAAACCTCCCCTGTTCCAGTCTGAACCCATTCTCCCTTGTCCTGTCACTGCAGTCCCTAATGAAGAGCCCCTCCCCAGCATCCCTATAGGCCCCCTTCAGATACTGGAGCTCAGGACTGAATCCTTGCCGTGCTTTACACCAGAGACCCAGGTACTCACTGGGAAGAATCATCTCTCACCTCAAATTGCTCTTTCAGGTTTGGGTGGGCTTTCTCTGTTTGGGCAACCTGGTCTAGTGTGAGGTGTCCCTGCCCATGGCAGGGGGTTGGAACTGGATGACCTTAAGGTCCTTTCCAACCCGAACTATTCTATGTTTTGTTGACTAGAAATAATATTTTGACCTTGAATCTTCCTATTTCAGAAGGATTTTCAAGGAAAATCTCCAAGAGTTTGGTTAGAACCACGGAACTGAAGGCCAGCAACTGCGGGAGCACAGCTTCATGCAACCTCCTGGGCATGTCAGAGAGGGGGAACGTCACAAGCACTGCAGTGATGAATTGAGGTCTTGTGGAGAGTGGGGAGGAACGCCCAAGGATCAGGTTTTGTGTGACTTATTCCTTTGGTAAATCTATACTTAATTTGATCTTCTCTTCTGCCTCGGGGATTATGTCTATAAGTGATTGCTCATGCTGCCCATGAGTTACGTACACATACCCCAGATACACTCTATGGCTATTTGTTTACAAAAGTGGCATTGACACAAAATGCCATAAGGAGACACGCACCAGCTGTATTTTCTAAGGGAAGGAAAGCAATGGAGCCCTAACAGCAATGAACTGAAGAGTGAACTCGGGTCAGTCTGGGGTGACAACACAAGGACAGGTCAGTCTGTTCCTGCCTATGTCCACAACATACCCATGAATTCTTGCCTAGCAGACATGCATTTTCATACAGTCAATGCATTTCAAGCAAGGATCACAGAGCGAATACAACAGATGTCCTTTAGGAAAAACCAACATATCCCTACTNAACCCATTCTCCCTTGTCCTGTCACTGCAGTCCCTAATGAAGAGCCCCTCCCCAGCATCCCTATAGGCCCCCTTCAGATACTGGAGCTCAGGACTGAATCCTTGCCGTGCTTTACACCAGAGACCCAGGTACTCACTGGGAAGAATCATCTCTCACCTCAAATTGCTCTTTCAGGTTTGGGTGGGCTTTCTCTGTTTGGGCAACCTGGTCTAGTGTGAGGTGTCCCTGCCCATGGCAGGGGGTTGGAACTGGATGACCTTAAGGTCCTTTCCAACCCGAACTATTCTATGTTTTGTTGACTAGAAATAATATTTTGACCTTGAATCTTCCTATTTCAGAAGGATTTTCAAGGAAAATCTCCAAGAGTTTGGTTAGAACCACGGAACTGAAGGCCAGCAACTGCGGGAGCACAGCTTCATGCAACCTCCTGGGCATGTCAGAGAGGGGGAACGTCACAAGCACTGCAGTGATGAATTGAGGTCTTGTGGAGAGTGGGGAGGAACGCCCAAGGATCAGGTTTTGTGTGACTTATTCCTTTGGTAAATCTATACTTAATTTGATCTTCTCTTCTGCCTCGGGGATTATGTCTATAAGTGATTGCTCATGCTGCCCATGAGTTACGTACACATACCCCAGATACACTCTATGGCTATTTGTTTACAAAAGTGGCATTGACACAAAATGCCATAAGGAGACACGCACCAGCTGTATTTTCTAAGGGAAGGAAAGCAATGGAGCCCTAACAGCAATGAACTGAAGAGTGAACTCGGGTCAGTCTGGGGTGACAACACAAGGACAGGTCAGTCTGTTCCTGCCTATGTCCACAACATACCCATGAATTCTTGCCTAGCAGACATGCATTTTCATACAGTCAATGCATTTCAAGCAAGGATCACAGAGCGAATACAACAGATGTCCTTTAGGAAAAACCAACATATCCCTACTTACTGTCCCAAGACATGCATGCAAAACACATTAGAAACCACAGAGTACCCATACCACAAGTCCCACATTAGCTATATGGAATAGTTATGGCAGATCTACAGCAACCTGCCATCTTCCCAGGGAAACCAGTGCACGCTACAGGACACCACTCCTCCCAGAACATCTACACCCATTCCAGACCCACTACACCACAGAGCACCGGCTGCCGTGAGAGCGATGGGGATGCTGCACGCTCCCAGCTCTCTATCACCCACACACAAATCTCAGTGGGGACATGACCAAACTCACTGCTTTACAGGTTGAGCTGCCGAGATGATCCTGCTCGAAGTCAATATTGCACCTCCCAGGACCACAGTGGCTTCTTCTGTTGGCTTAGACCACAGAGCTCTTCAATAGGTCTCTTGGGCACAGGTATTAGTGATCTGTCTGAAAGAAGCCGTGCCCCTTATTAGCTTGTTGTAAATGCCACTCAATGGCAAAAGAAATGACAGATTCCTGTCCCGCTCACACCTCTCCCCTCTCCTAGGAGCTATGTCTGTGCTCAGGAGCTGCCTACAGTCTGCTGTGTGTAGTTGTAGGGGGTCATTATACAACCATGGTCCCACAGGACCAGGGGAGGTGCCATTGAACCCAGAGCCTTTGGCGAGCCCCAAGCAAGGCAGTGGGCCAGCTTGGTCAGATGTGACCATCAGTCAAGACAACACTGGATTTCCAAATGCAAGCTCAGTCAAGACTTCATGCCTCAGAGAAGGACAAATATTTGTATGGATCAATGGCTTCCCCAGAGAAGGGACAAGCTGTATATCCAAGTTTTGTAGGACACACCAGTAGACTGGAGGCAGCAAGTCCTTATGTCTCATGATTCCTTAGCAGAGAAGTCTGAACAGTGGGTTATTGCACTTCCGTATGGAGTGACCATGCCTGGGCTTGGTCTTCATCCCCAGAGTCTTTCAGTCCGGGTTATTCTGAGAGGTCTAAAAGAAACCCAGCTCCTCCTAGAGCAGCTCCACTGCTGCAGCCAAAACGGACATCTCAAAGTGCAGTCTTTCCTTCCAACCAAGCCACAGGCTGACCCCATGAGCAGGGCCACTGATTTCCATGGACAGGTTTACGCTTGAAGTGCAAGCACAGCATATGGTGCCCTAAAATCCTTTGTTTCCAGTCTGCTCTTGCTATTCGTAAGCCTCTTTCTCCTACTCAGAAAGCAGAGCTACCTCTGTTTAATTCCTGATGTTCAGAGATGGCCAGTCTAGGACTGAATGCTACCTTCTCCCAGCAGCACTACATGCAGACCACAAAGCCTGCTCCCTTTGAGCATGAAAATCTACCTGCATCACTTCTGGCTGCAAGCATACAATCTTGATTCCCTTTGCATTGTGTCCCATGTACTCATATTAAATCCTCATGGTCAACTCTGAGGTGAGAGGTTGGCTTCTGAAGTTGGCAATCAAAGTATTTCTATCACGGTGACCATGGCTCACATGAGGTGGTTTCCCATCAGAAGACTCAAGTCCTAAAATCTGTGGTTAACGAAGGGGACATACAGCAAAAACTTGGTCCTGTAGCTGAGACTCGTGTTAAATAGGACAAAGAGAGAAGAACCACAAAGGGCATCAGTTCTGTTCATCTGAGATAAGCTTTCAGTCGCAAAGGCACTGGTAGCAGCACTATGATCTGTTACACATCAGCTGTTCTGATCCAGATATCACAACTTCTTTGCAGTGCTGGGGATCCCCATTTTAATCCATTTAAAATATAAATGTGACAATTAAATTCTGGAGCAATTTGCTTCATTCCTTCTTTCTTTTTGACAGTGATTGCATTTATACCCTCCCCATTCCTAAGGAAACAATGGCAGTTGTTCAAAAGCTGGGGCTTGGGCTGAGATCGGTCAGCTCTGCATCCCTTGTTACGTTCACAGTGATACAAAAGTAGAAGCAATTCCAAAACCAAAGAGATGAACAATTTGAGAGTTAATGAGCCAAGAAAAGAAGCCAACAAGGATTTCTCACCTGCTACTGGGGAACTCTCTCAGTAGCAGCCCCTGTTTTCTATCCATATACTTGGTGGTTTCCCACAGCACCTTTCTCCCCCTTTAGGCCATCAGGATGCTTCCTTAGACATTGGCTGGGTGCTGTAGCCATAACATTAAGTACATTTAATACAACCACTTGCTACCCAAGTCTCTAAAGAGACCTCATGTAAGCCATGGGAACACTCCCAGAGGAAGCATTTATTGGCATCTACCAAAACCTGAATTGAGGGCTCATCACCTGCAACAAGAGCCTTCTCCTAAGCAGAGTTAGCCCAACCAAAGCACTTGCACTTCCCAAGGCTTTCTGCTGTCCCATGTATGCTCCCTTTCCTGTGGTCTGCTCCCCACTGCCGATGATATTTAGTCTCAAATCACATTTAGGTATTGGGATCTGCTTGAACAACTGAGGAATTCCCAGTTAGAAAGACAGCTGGATCTAGCAAGCACCAAAATGGCCACAATGCCTGGCCCCCCGAGGCCAGACCTGGGAAGACTTTCCCTTATATCCAGCCCTGGTTTTATAGTTTCCTTGGCTGGGAAGGAATGGAGACCTCTCCTATAGATGGACTGATAACTCAAACCCATCTGTGACAGAGCAGACTCCTCCGAGCCCCTGACCTTCTTCCATTTCACAGTTTGTTTGCCACCCACCCACCCAAAAGTCCCGTTAACCCCTGCATGCCAGGGGATGAGCTACCACATACCACTGGAAACCTGCAAAATGCCACAGGGAAGCCCGGGTACATTCAGCAGCGGTCACTGCTTCCACTGCAGAGGGGACGCGTTTTGCCCTGGAAGCAAGTTCCTCCCGCTGGTGAAGGGCAGTGAGGAAGTGTCAAGAGGCAACAGCTGCAGGACAGTTATTTCAGGACTGAATTTGGAAGTGCATTTTATGTGGAAATAAGACTCTTCCGATCTTCCGTTCTCCCTGCGATTCCCTTCTTTGGTATACGAGCATGAAGGCGACCCGCTCTGACCAGTGACAACCAGCACAACACCTCCTATAGACTGCTGGTGCCCATCACATAGCTTCAAGCAAGAACTGATGAAACCAGGACATCGTAGGTCCAAAAAGCTGACTGGATTTTCCAGCTCATGAGCAGATGACCAAGGTCAATACTTGAATCACTTGGCCAAGATGCACCATTCCCCTGCAGCACGGTCACTGCGCTGAAGGTCAAGGTGATGTCAGGAAGGCTTTGGGGCAGAAATACTCAGGGACATGCAACAGATGAAGACATGCAAAGCTCAGTAGTCAGGTTCAAAGCCTATTTTGACATAATAGCAATGAGAACCCCGTAAACACTATACAAGAACATAAAATGTGGCATTCAAGGATGGACAAGGGCATGGAAAATGGAATAAAGGGCCAAATTCAGTGAAGACTACCTGCAGCCCTACAACCACCCAACACACTTTATCAGATCTGGTGGGCTTCGAGCACTGATCTTGCTGGTCCTGTACAAATTAAAGGACATTCTCTTGTTCAGATCAAGCCGTGGACCAGGTGGGTCACAGAATGGCATTTTGGTTTTAGCAGGAGAATGCCCTGCACTAGGTGAGGTGTCCCTGCTTATGGCAGGGGGGTTGGAACTGGATGACCTTAAGGTCCTTTCCAACCTGAACTATTCTATGATTCTATGATGAGGAATATATATACACCATGTATGGGGGTGCCCCAAATAGGACTTCTGGACTCATAATACTGGGGTTTTATAAATGTGATGCATTGAGGACTCGCAGTTCCCTCTGATTTCAGTGGAAGATGGAGCTTGGAGCTCTGTAGAGATACCTGCTGTAGTGGAAGGTGACCCTGCCTGTGCACAGGGGTGGAACTGGATGAACTTTAAGGTCCCTTCCAACCCAACCCGTGTTATGATTCTAAGATGCCTGGACCCTCAAGACCAGCTCATCCATGCTGCACACCCCAAAAGAAATCTAAGGGACTGGTTTACAGCTCAAAGCCTTGGTTATTTTACTGACCACACTCAAGATGCCGGAGTCCCTTGGTCACCAGAAAGCTGAGCTCTATCACTGCTCACACAGAGCCACAACCGGACCCATTGCAGTTAACTGGACTTTCACATGCCCAGATGCAACTCAACGTAAGGAAAAGGTTAAAATCAGGGTAATGAATTCAAGCAGCAGCAGTGTCTGCTTCCTTCCTTCCCCTCCTTCCCACAGTGTATGGAATTCCTTCTTTTCCCTTGCTCAGGACTGATTTAATCTGTTTGCATCCATGACTGACTAGAGGCAACTTAATAGCATGGTCTGTGATTTAGATGGAGCCCAGCTACCTATAAACCTGACATTCCTACTTTTCCCTTGCCACAGCTGCTCTCACAATTATTTTTCCTGCATTTTCCAACACCTGGGCTGGCCAGTGCTGGAATTTCCTTGCCCTTCTCAAGATCACGGACAATAAAGATGCAATTAAACATACACATTACCAGACACGTCACCTCACCAGCACTGCTTGAGGAGCTGAAGAAGACAACATCTTCACCCATCACATGCTTTAGCCAACGCAGTCAGGCATGCCTGCACCACCTGCACTTGACCCTATGGCCATCGTGCTTTGCCAAAAGTCTTCTTCTCCAGCTAAAACCAGCTATGCATGCTCAGACCATTTCAAATCCACCCCTTGGGCATGCAGAGGGTTAATAAAGCTCACTGCATGCACTGAACCCCACTATATTGTGCTGTTTGGATGCCAGAAGGCATTCAAGTTACAAAGCTGCTTCTCATTTCCCCCCCTCCCCAACAACACAACACCACAACCAGACATAACAAACCCTCCCGTTGGGATTTATTTGCTTTCCCAAGGAGCCAGGAGCAACAGATGAGGAAAGCCCAGTCCTCATGAGGAGCTATTTTAATGTTCCGTGCCCTGATGTGCCAGCAAGTTTGACACTGAAGCAAATGGGAAGAAAATCCCTCTGAAACCCTCAGAGGCCACAGCATGCGGCACCTTCCCACTCGCTTCAGCTCCGTGTTATTCCCACTGGTGTTGTAGTACCGCCCTGCCTGACCTGTGCCTGCACAAGCTCATGTCCGGCACCTCCAGAGGACTCCCATCGCTGGGAATGCCATCCTATTCCTTCCAAAGGTTGTCCTCTGCCAAACTCTCGCCTTTCCCAAGTGTGCCATAAAGTGCCATTGAGAGCCAGAAAACGATGCCAGCACACAGCGAGCAACCAAACCAGAGCTAATCCCAGGGGAAAGAGGCCATCTCTCACCATTCACCCCGACTCGCTCCGGAATCCTGCAGTGCCCCAAAAAGGTCACAGTGCTCCCCTTTCCCCCGGCATGAAACCAGCAGGGATCATGGCTCCCCATCAGTCACCTTCTCTGCCTTGTGAAGGTGACCGCAAGGAGCTCAGCACTCACCTGCGGGTACCACAGCCGGGATCCTTGTGCTCCTTGGTGCTGGCAAAGCCGCAGCTCACTTGTGTCCTTCCTGCAGCCTGTGTTGAGCAGTGGGATCAGTCCCTGGGATCCTTCTCAGCTGCTCCCTCTGCCTCCCCTTCTCTCACACGTAGTCCCTCTCGCTCTGGTAGGTGAAGCCTGTCACAGGGCTGTTAGCCTGCACGACAGATGATTCCTGCACGGGGACGCGATGCACCTGCCTCCTATTCGTTATTATTTCAGTCCATACCAGTAATGGTGCTGGGCGATTTTGAGATTAACGTAATTCTCCAACGTGTCCCAGTTGGAGTGGGGCTTTTGCTGCAGATTGTGTTTCCTCTTCACGGCAACTCATTGGAAACAGGCACAGCCCAAGGGCTCCGGGTGCTTTAAAGGAAACTGCTGCTGAATTGGGTTGAAGCCAGTCTCAACACTAAGCAGGGCTATTAACCCATCAGGTTAGGTGAACTTGGCTTCAAAGCTCATTGAAAGATGAGGCTTCCCCAAGCTTCCTCCTTTCTAAATCACTCTTTGAAGAGTTTGGGTTATGAATATAAGGGACAAACCAAGCACCTCACTGTTGGAAAGCAGAGCCTGCACTCCAGCTCCATGGCTGGGAGCAGCCGCTGCTACCCCCCCCCCCCCCCCCCCCCCCCACCCCCCCCGCCAACAAGCAAGCGCACACCGGCG
>NDXB01018524.1:23455-37272 GCA_002631895.1 Agapornis roseicollis
GCCCCCCCCCCCCCCAGCTTTGTACACCCCTGGGAATAAAAGGTACCCTCCAGAGCATTAGCAGGGGATTAGGAACCATTAGATCAGGCTGGAAACAGAGATCAGCTGCCCCTGCAGACTAGGTTCTGCTGATCAGTAAAGGTTTTCCGTGCTGGGAACAGCAATCCAGGGTCACCTGGAGCTGATGCAGATAACCCAAGAGAAACAAGACCAAGTCCCAAACTTCAAGTGCCCAGGGCAGGAGGTGAAGAGGTTACAGGCAGCTTCTCCAGCATCCAGATGCCAGTGGGCACCCATGGAGCAGCCAACACTCCCCTTGCTCCCATCCCTTCCCAGGTCTGGAAGTTGTAGCCATCTCTGGTGTTTCATTGCCCAGCACAGGGATAGTCACACCTTGAGCGATAATGCCAGCCATCCTCAGTAATTTCAAAGGCAACCCCATGAGAGGGGGGACATGAGCACATCAATGCCTCTGCAAAGATAGATAAAGCTCAGCAGCTTGTCTTCTTCAAGGAAGAAAACGTGTTTGTGAGATAGACTGTACATGAAGCACAGCCAGGCACCACAACACTGCTTGAGATTGAAAGCACAAGCTCCATGCCAAAGCAGGATGCAGCCTGTTGGCAGAGCACCCATCCGAGGGGCCAAAGATCTATTTGAATTGCATTTGCCATCTCTCAAGCACCAGACAGTATGATACCTCACAGTCCCCACGGACACCTGAGGCTGTACAATTCACTATTGCCTTCAAAGGCCAGACTACCTCAGTAACCACTGGAAGTCCTGCCTGTGCTGAGGCTGATGTCAGGTTGACCTACCCCATAGCCAGGAGCTCAGTGCACACACTTGGACTGAAGGGTATGGTTCCAAGATGGAAACTCTACCAGGTAAAGTGCTAGGATCCCCTCCATTATCCACACCCAGGGAACAAATCTGAACTACACCTCCAGCCTTCTGCCAAAGCGAGCACCTGCAAGGCAGACAAGTTACTGAAGCATCCAACCACACTTGGAGCCTTCCAGTGGCTTCAGCTACAAGACAAACTAAAGGCCATTGCCACCAGAGCTTCTTTTATTGCACATCCTTTCCCCCCACCCCTAATCCAGCCCCATCCAATGGCTCAATAATTGCATCTTCAGAACAGCAGCAGGGCAACACAAAGAGTGCTCCAAGTATCCAGTCACATTGAAAAGGATGGGCTACAACCGAAGCAGCAGGGATTACCAAATTGGGGCTGTGATTCACCTCTTCCAGCCTCCTTTAAATGGAATTAGGAGACTCAGTAGAACTCACCTGACCCAGTACCAGAGCCTGCCCTTGCGAGCTCTGATTGCTATCTGGGTAACCCGATCTGGGAGCACAGAACAGGGCAGATGACACTAGGAGAGACCGTAAGTGCCCATCCTACCAACAACGCCTTCTTGGGTCCAAGCCCAAAGCAGGTCTGATATCACCCTGTCACTCCATCCTGGCTGACAGTGGCAGGGTTCTTGATGGTCTTGTGAGGGCTTTCACCGCATCATGAAGGCAGCTGAGATTTTTGCCCCCAGACAGCCCATGGCAACCAATTCCCTCATTCTCCCATGTGGTAGTGACCCAGTGTGGGACAGACACAGACCCTTACCCAGTACCAGTCCCAAGGCCAGAGCAGGAACCTTAGCAGCGAAATGCCTGTAGGAGTGCGATGGGAGCAGGAAGAGCTGGACCTGTAGCCTGTTCCTGTAGCCCAAGGGACCTTCCTAATCAGACACATTCACCCAGAACCTGATGAGGGTAAGCCAAGAGATGATGGCAACAGGCCCCATCAGCAGCCCTGTCATCATCATCAAAGGCAAGGTGAAAAAGCCAGGTCCAAAATCAATCTGGGTAATTCAAAGAGCAGCCTGGGAACAGCCTGAAAACAACCACAACTGCAGCCAAATGCATGAAGAAGAGAAATGCCCAGGCCTGAGTTTAAGTAGAGCTGCTGGGGCATGAGCAGAGGCTGTGGGAGGGGGCCCCATGTGGGACTGTTCAGGGCAATTAAGGCCTATTAGTGCCCTGGATTGCAGAACTTCATTGCTGTGACACCACAGCTCACCCAAACCTTGCACCCAACAGGGGCTCTCAGCATCATGCTTCCCATTCAGCTCTTCCTTCCACCCTGCCTCCCCTAAATCCTCCTGCTTCTACAGGTGGAAGTGTGAAGTTTGAAGTGCTCAAACCTAACAAGTACTGAGCACTTGGAGCCTTCCCTGACATTGCTGGGATCACCTGGATGCACCTGACCTGGTGCCCACATGCTGGACCACTGGGGTACGAGCATCCTGGTCCTTGTGGGTACGTGCATATGTGGGACAGAGGGAATGGAAGCATTTTGCTTTACAATAAAATCAAACCACTTCCTCTCCTTTAATGTCTCACACTGAGTTCTGCCACCTCGACACAACATCACTCCCTACCACACAGCTATGTTTGCAGCTGCCTGGGAAAAGCAGAGCCTCTGAGAAGGAGCTGGATGATGATACTGCATCTTGGAGCCCAGCTTACAACCCAGTCCCTGGCAATACTTCTTCTGTATTGCCTTTTGTGATAGCCGTGTATTTCCCAGCAATCAAGCACATTCTGCTGCCTGCGGTCGGGCAGACAGGCAGGCTCCTGACTGACCCAAGGACAGAGGGAGGTCCCTTTTCAAGGCAGATGGATGGAGAGATGCCTCATTGAAATGGGCAGGGTAATGTCAGGGGTGCTGATACCTCACAGCCAGACTAGCAGGGAGGAAAGGAGGAGTGGGTGTCAGAGACAGATCCTGTGTCTGGACGGGTGATGGATGAGGGAAGGGCGGCTGGGGCAGACAATGCCAGTGCCAGGAGCTGAGCAGGAGGAAACAAGACCCACACGAAGGCCCTGATTAACCTTGCATTTGGACAGAACTGAAGGCAAACTGAATGGCAAGCAAATTGCTCGCAGTTTGGGCCTTTACAAAGTCCAGCATGCCCTTGTCAATCTCTTTGACTGGCAGGTTGGGAGTCCCAGATGGTTCAGAGCTGTCTGGGACCAGGATAGTGAATGGGGCGTCCTCTCAGCCATTCATGTGCCTTTCAGGTGTATCTCATTTTACACTCACCACTTACTCCTCTCTTTTCACCAGCAACTGTGTCTGCTTTAAAGTGACCATGCAGGGGCAGAGCTCTCTATGCAGCCCATGGTGGAGAAAGGGGCAAACCTCACACATTTATCAGCTGAGACGGCCGCCCTGTATTCCTCAGTGCCACCATGGTTTCATACCCCTTATAGCTCCTCAGGGCCAGATGGGTCACGCTGACAGGTTCCCAATCCCTGCTGGGAGGAGGAAAGCACGAGTGAAATGCTCCCCTTGGCCATTCCTTGCCATTCCTTTCATGGCAATATTAAGCAACTTGGGTCCCACTCCAAACTGGCAGCATCAGAGTGGGAGGCCGCTGATGCAGGAGGGTCAGTCTAGCACAGAGAACAAGACTCCAGCAGCCCAGGAAGATACAAACTCCAAAGAGCCCTAAAAAGCAGGGAGCAATGAACTAAGCCATTAACTGTTGCTGCTCCTCTTCTGCAAGAATATGAAGGCAACATGTCTGGGCTTAGTGTTGATGAAGACATACCCATCTTCCCAAGTAAAATTGCAGTTCTCCGTCCCATACATCCAAATGTTCAGCTTTTCCTTCCTGGTGTGGTATTTTCCTATCTATCCATCATCTTCCAAGTGGCTGTCTCCTATTCCAGGTACCTTTCCTTTCCCCATCCTCTCTCTTTATTTATCCTGTTGGGCAATTTGTATCTTCTTTGTAGCTTCTGAACTTACATCTCATTGATAAGAACATTGAGACCTGCCGTTTGTCTTCTCTGGCAGGGTTTTGGCCTCCTTCCTGCCTCTCTAGGTATGCCTGCAAAAATAGCCTATGGGCATTGCTGCCTTATGACCATATCCCTGAGAAATAAACTTCCCCAAACAACAAGCCCCAGCCGTCTGAGGCAGAAGCCAAGATACACTGGCCTTGCAAAGGTCAATAGCCCCGAATTGCTGGATCAGACAGGAGGACAGAATGCCAGAAGCAAAGGACATATAAATCTACTGACTGTCAGCTTAACTATGTCAGCTGATTTCTGAGCTCAGCCGGAGAGGGAAGGGAGAAAGATGGTCGCAGTTTGCCTTCACAGGTCTCAGTGAATTGAGGCGTCTTTCAAACACAGCAGATACAGCAGTTCCTGAATGTTTCACCCAGGAAAGCTGGGATCAACCAGATGGAGTCTTGAAGTGAACTCTGCTCTCACAAGTGGTCATTCTTGGAGTGTGAGGCTTGACTCAGAGTATGGGAAGGCTGGCAAAGAAAAAGAGGACCAAGATAAAGGCATCAGTGGGCAAAGGAATGGAGAAGGAGGAAAATTCAAACTGAAGTCATTGAAGTTGATCAAAGTAGTAATTCTAGCAAGCAGGACAACTGGAATTCACCGACCATAAAGGGGAATATCAGGAGGTTTCCAACCACCCGACCTGGTTAACACAACCACCTGGTTGGGGTAAGCAGGCAGAGTGCCTGGCAGAGTTAGCAGAGATTGATTTCTTTCATAATGGGCACTCTGGGCCGCAGCTTTGTGCCACTCAAATTCAGAGCTCTTTGCTAAGGTCAGGGACTCATTCTGAGAGGACAAACAGCGGAGACTGCACTCAGAAACTCTTGGCTGCAGTAAAGGCCAGTTGGGAGTGACTTGCTCCATAGTTATTTTGGCCATTTGTTGGCCCTACCCTTGGGCATTCTCCTTCAGTAGCCAAACTATAGTGAACTTTGCACACAGCAGAGGCCAGCAGCAGGGCAATGGAGAAAGCTGTAAGACGGTGCATTCATTTGAACCAACAAGGCAGCATTACAGGAGGTTGAAGTGTCACCAACATCCCTGCCAGTGAAGCCCACAGAAGAGGAGGGCCCAATTCTCCCTGCTAGCAAAAACCTCCACACTGATTTCATCCAGACAGAAATACCACCTCTGTGTGGGTGTCCTCTCCTCTGCCAGCCCCATCATCCGGTGTCTACAAGTGTGGGTGTATTTGTATTCGGGTCTCTATATTGATTGATGGCTTGGCTTCGTGAGCGAAGATTTCGGAAGGGCTTTAACCATGATGCTTACTACAAACACGATGACCAAGGGCATGTGGGGTGTGCAAATCTGGTTGGAAGAAGGGTGCTTAGGCAATCGGGAAGTGTCTGACCAGGACTGTCATCTCTCTCGAGCTACCCATGCACTGGTCCACCCGCATGCAAGGTTGGATCTGTAGCTTCCATATACACAGCACTTCACTGGCGCACGCCGAGTGCTTCAGGGCCTGAAGAATCACAGCAGCTCTCTCCAGCTCCATGACTCTGCCGACTTCTGACCAGGAATGTGAATAGCTGTGACCCAAAGGGTATCCACTCCACCTCCTTCGGCATCCGGCTGACAATTGAGCTGACAGCAGAGCTAATGCTCCAGCACGCGGTGCCGAGAGGGCCGAGTCCCCTGCTGCAGGCTATAAATTACACCCGGGCAGCTTTAACACCTCTTGATGCAGGAGAGCTCTCAGTGGCGGTGGCTGTGTCATCCGCCTGCCCAAACACGTGTTGGTGATAAGGAAATCAGCCCCATGGTGAGAGGCATGTTAGAAGCTCTGAGGAGAGGTCGCAGTTGCAGGCAGGACAGTGTGAACGTGGCTGCAGGCACCTTCTGACCCCCCTGGGCACTTGGCTTCAAGGACAGGAGCTCTCTCTGCAAACAGATCTCCCTGGCAGAGGCCGGTGCCAAACACATCTGCTACAACAGAACGGGTCCTGCGCCCTTCCGTTAGGGATGTTGTGCTGCACCATGAATCCCCACGCTGTTTCCTGAGGAGGTGGCAACCCCACAGCTATTGCGTGACCTGTTTCACATGGGAAATGAGCATTCCCAAGGCAACCACTGGAAAAAGCTGTCTCCAGACTTTAGGGCCCAACACATAAGACCTGACACGGCCATTCTACTGTCCACCATCCCTTTCAAAGGTACCAAGAGCATCCCGAGACTCTCTGAGTCATTTCTCCATGTTTGGTGAGACCCAGGGGGTTGTGAATCAAAGGAAAAGAAGGAAAGGAAATGATTGTTTAGAATCATAGAACCATAGAATAGTTTGGGTTGGAAAGGGCCTTAAGATCATCCAGTTCCAACCCCCCTGCCATAAGCACGGACACCTCACACTAAACCATGGCACCCAAGGCTCTGTCCAACCTGGCCTTGAACACTGCCAGGCACTGATGGAGCACTCACAACCTCCCTGTTCAACCCATTCCAGTGCCTCAGCACCCTCACAGGAAAGAATTTCTTCCTTATATCCAATCTAAACCTCCCCTGGTTCAGTTTGATCCCATCACCCCCTGTCCTGTCACTGCAGTCCCTAATGAAGAGCCCCTCCCCAGCATCCCTATAGGCCCCCTTTNTTCCAGTGCCACCCTCACAGGAAAGAATTTCTTCCTTATATCCAATCTAAACCTCCCCTGGTTCAGTTTGATCCCATCACCCCCTGTCCTGTCACTGCAGTCCCTAATGAAGAGCCCCTCCCCAGCATCCCTATAGGCCCCCTTTCACAATGAGAGCAAGCAGCCATTGGAATAATCTTCCCAGGTGCATTCCCCAGCACTGAGCATTTCTAAGATTCAGCTGGACAGAGTTGGGACATCTCATCTAGGTCATGATGGGCCTAGAAAGCTTGGACCAGATGATCCTTAAAGTCCCTTCCAACCTGGTGCTCTATCATACCCCAATTCTATCACTCTATGAACCATTCAGAAAGGGAATTCCTCATGGAAAGAGTTGCCAGGAAGCAAAACCAAAGTCTCTTCATAGTCCTGGATGAGCTTCCATCACACTCCAGCCTCACACCACGGTGATGAATTGCTTTGCTTTGCCTCATTTGGATGAAGTGGGAGAAGCAGCCACAGTGGCAGTGAGACCAGCACCCCCATGGCACCACGCTCCTGTAACACAGCCAGAGCCATGGCTGGGCTAACCCCACATTACCTGTGAGCTCCCAGCACACCCATTCCTAAGGGAATGATGCAGCAGCATCCACTGCAGCCAGTGCCAGAGTCCAGGTCCCCGTCAGGCTGCTCGCTGTTCTCGGTGCACTGCAGGAAGGCAAACTGGCTCGTGGTCAGGGCTGCTGGGCAGCACATGACACTAAGCACGAGCACTGGTAGTCCCAGGAAGATGTCATTCCTGCTCCAGGCTTTTTGTCCCCACTGACACGGCTGTAGCATATTTCCCAGGTCACCCACAGCGTGAGTCTGGGGATTCCATGTTAAAGCCATTTACTTGGCACTGCAGAGGAACAAGTGGACTCGGGGTGTTGTGGTCCCATCACAGCCTTCCAACACACGGCACTGAGAGGTCTCTGTCCTCCGGGCTGGGTGGTGAATAGCTCCCTGGCACCATCAGTTACAACACAGGATTAGCTCCACTAAGGAAGAGTCAGAGCACAGCCCTGGCAAACTGCCCTTCCTCCCACTGCTCCCTCATTAGGCTGCTCCTCTCGTCCTGGATCTTCAATTAGCTCAGCAGCAGCAGCCTGGCCTCGATCGAATCCCCTGCATTCTCCCAGAGGAAACTGTATAGGACAGATGGGACAGCAAAAGCAGCGAGAGAGTCGGGTGAGAAGACATGCAAAGGAATCACAACGTGTCCGTGACCTCAGAGGCAAGACAAACTGGGGATGTGCAAAATGTAGGGAGGCTGAGACACAGCCATCTCCTTCCAGCAAACCCACCATAGGGCCAGCAGAAGGGAGAGACAAAACCCAGGAAAGCCTTGGGGAATAAAGCCATTTACTGTGCCATGGAAGTGAAGAGCCCAGCCACGGCTGCCCCCAGCTGCACAGCAAAGCTTTGCCTCCCCTTGCTTCCACAAGCCAGCACTTGGCCTCAAACCACCTTTCCTCTGTATTCTGCAGCCGTTCCCTTGTCTGCATCCCTCTGAGCCCAGCAGATGCTCCACAGCATGGAGCATGGAAGGCGGGGAGGGCAGCCCATAAAACACACACCTGTTGTCAAGCAGAAGCCAAGGCTTATGTCAGCCTGCTGCAAATATTTCCCCTTCCACCTTGGTGACCTTTCCAATCACACTTCACGAGGGAGACTGCTCCCATTAAGTGCTACTTGATCCTCTGTTAATGCAGCAGTTATGAAAGGACCATGGCACTTGTTGATAGGATAAACACCTCTGCAGCGGGAGAAGCTGCAGGGAAGGGGCACACACCTACCCTCGCCTCTGCTTCCTCGGGTCCCCCTGTCCATCACCACCATTACAGCTCCACGTTTGGACAAGGAAAGCCAAGCCTGGCTGCAGCAGTGAGCACTGCCCTGTATCTGCTGGCTCAGCTGAGCTGCCAGTGCCTGAACTGCTGCAGAGGAGAGGGGCTGGTTTTCTGATCACTGAATGCCCATCAAGTCACAGAACCCCAGCCTGGTTTGGGTCAAAGGGACCTCAAAGCTCCTCCAGCTCCAACCCCTGCCACGGCCAGGGACCCCTTCCATAGAGCAGGGTGCTCCAAGCCCCTGTGTCCAACCTGACCTTGAGCACTGCCAGGGATGGGGCAGCCACAGCTTCTCTGGGCCATCACCCTGTGCCAGCGCCTCAGCACCCTCACAGGGAAGAGCTTCTGCCTAAAACCAAAGTATCTGCAGGGTGGTTGAAGTCCCCCATGAGGACAAGGGCCTGAGAGTGTGAGGCTGCTCCTGTCTGTCTATAGACACCTTCACCCACAGAGTCCTCCTGACGGGGTGGCCTGTAGCAGACCCCCACAGTAATGTCCCCCGTTGCAGTTCTCCCTTTGACCCATTGATGTAAACAGCTACCCCCCCCCCCCCCCCCCCCCCCCCCTCTCCCCCCCCCCCCCCCCCCCNGGAAAGCAGAATGCAGCCCCCCCCCCATCTGCCCAGCCTGTCTTCCCTAGAGAGCCTGCAACCTTCCATTCCAACTCTCCTGACACAGGAGCCATCCCACCATGTTTCAGTGATGTCAATGATATCATATCCCTGTAGCCATGCACACATCCCTAGTTCCTCTTGTTTATCCCCATACTACAGGTGTTTGTATAGAGGCATCTGAGCCGAGCCCCAAATGAAGCTGACTTCTTGGCTGGAGAGGCTGAAGTAGCTCTGCATGGCTCCAAGCATTCATTACAGGTGCTGGCATCTGACTGGGAGTGTTGGGATGGATTCCCCAAGCCATCCAGTTTAAAGCTGCCTTGTGCAGCCTGGCAGGTCTCCAACCAGAGCAGCTCTTCCCCTTCCTCATCAGACCGGCCCCATCAGCCTCCAGGAGGCCTGGCCTCCCCAAACAAGCCCCATGGTCTGAGTAAACCCCTGACTATTGCACCACCCCTCTAAGCATTTATTAACCTGCCAGATCCAGCTGGCCTTGCCAAGGTCCTCCCTTTTGACCTGGAGGATTGATGAGAAAACCACCTGAGCCCCTGACTGCCTTTCCCAGGCCTCTGTGGTCCTTCTTAATGCCTCCCACACTGCTGCTGGCCATACCACTGGCATCCCCGTGGACCACTAGAAGAGGGTAATAGTCAGTAGAGCAGCAGGCAGCCTCTCAGCAACATCCCTACTCCAATCCCCAGTAGGAAACACACCCCCCTTGAGAGCAGGTCAGGCTGATGGATGGGGGCCTCTGTGCCTTTCAAAGTAGCATCTCCTACTACCATCACCCTCTGCTTTGTCCTGAATAACAAAGCCACCAGTGCCCTGGGGATGATGATTCAGAACACATGTGCAGAGCTCCTAACACCGTGCACTGACAAGGTTTCATCAACCCAGATAAATACCCCTGCCTTCTTGGTGACGGTCCCTCGTGCTCCACATGCCTCACCTCCCCTACCTGCCAACATTTGAAAGCTATGAATAGGGCCAGCTGGGAGAGGAACAGGGGATGTACATGGCCACCCACTAGATATCTGTCCGGCTGCCGCTGCTTTGCAGGTCCCAGCAGTGCACATCACCCAGGTTTCCATAGAAAGGGCAAGCACCCCCCTCCACAGATGTGCAGCCAGAGGTTGAATCTTGCTCTGCACTACAGACCCCTCTGTCACTGAGCCCAAAAGAGCAATGGAGGGTATCACACCAGGGGTTTTGGCTCACTCCTCCATGGGACCATTTGTACATGGAGCCAGAAGCCCAGTGCAGGTCTCAGTGATATGGAAGCATCAGGAGCAGTGGGTTACATTTGCACAGGCCGCTCCTGTCAAAAGATACCACTTGGAACCTCCCCTTGGAAAACTCCTGACCGAGCAGAAAGCCATCGCAGCGGGGGTGCAGAGCAGCCTCTGGGTCTTCCCTTCCAAGCACAAGGCCCTTTGACATGTACAGGACAACCTCCTTTCCAATCAGTGCCTGCTTGCTGGTAAAAGCTGTTAATGCTTTGTATGGTCTCCTGTCAGCAACATTATCCCCTCCTGTCCTACCCCCTCCTGCTGAGACTGGGATGAGGGATTGTCCTCTTTGGTGCTGCAGTGGGACATGGAGAGGGGGAAGGTGAAATACAATCTGAGCAATACTATCTATGGCAGCAGGCAAGGCTCACCAAAAAGCTGGGAGGGAAGCAGGATTCCGAGAAGAGGGAATGCTGGGGGAGGATAAAGCATGGAGTTCTCTTGACAGCTCTCCAGGATCATTTCGAAAGGGCCCAAGAAATGATTTTTTGATGTCTATTTTTACTACCAGCCCCATGTGTGCTGAGGGCCCTGCCTGCCTCACCACTATCCTCTTACTTCCAAGATTAGCAACTGAAAGATCCCGTTGGATTCAGTGAGGATGGGATATTGTCTAGCAGCAGCATCGCTGTCTGCAGGGGAGCAGCTCTGAGCTGCAAACAGCACATACAGGGAAACCCCACACCGTGGGCAACCCCTGCGGTCAGGAGTCCCGCAGCTGGGAATCCACCAGGTTGGGTTAACATCAGCAGGGCTGGGGTGGTGACATGAAGTGACTGTCATCTGTCACCATCACTGATCATAAATACACGTACCTCTCTGCACCTGCCAACAAAAGCTGTGGAGACAACAGAGGATCAAGGCTCCGCTCCTGCTCGCCAGGGGAAGACCATCAAAGAGCTATTAAATACTCAAATGAGCCCGGGGTCTTTGGTTCAGGAAGTTCCTAAGACAGACGGAGCTGGGAGGGACTGAATCCATGGCTCTTGTACCCTGCCCCATGCACTGCTGCCGCATGACCCAGGGAAGCCGTGAATGCTCCATCCCTGGTGCTGTTCAAGACCTATCTCTTTGGTACTTGGAAACGTTTCCCTTGGATTATGATTGTTATCTGAGAGCTGTATCACAGGCTTATTCTTAAACAGCAGAGGATGTCTCGGCTTGGAAAACTCTGGCACATGGAAAACAGATGAGTTTTTACCAGGGTGTGACAAAAGCAACGTGAAGGCAGCTCTGTATCATGAGCAGCAGGTCCGAGGAGGTGATCCTGCCCCTCCGCTCTGCTCTGGTGAGACCTCACCTGGAGCATTGTGTGCAGCTCTGGTGTCCTCAACATAGAAAGGACATGGAGCTGTTGGAACAAGCCCAGAGGAGGCCACGAGGATGCTCAGCCATCATCAGTGAGTACCATTTTTAACCGTACATCAGCCAAAAAGCGTCCCCAAGGGCACAGATGATGCCAGCGCCCATTGACGGACACAGCAACACCTTGATAGCCCGTCCTGCCCCCGGTCCGCCCCACGCCGCCCGGTTCCCCCCCAGCTCCGAGCGCGCAGACCTGCCCCTTGGGGCAGCTGCCTTCCGATTGGCTGCCGACACTGCCTGTCACGGCTCGTCACCCTCCGTAACCAATGAACGCCCAAAGCGCCGCGGGGGGGGTGGGGCTTGCAGGGACCGGGGCTGGCGGTGAACGTCGCGCCGGCACCGGGGACCAGGTAGGGCCAGGGCGGCTGCGCCGGGCTGTCCGGACCCTTCCATCCCATCCCATCCCATCCCATCCCATCCCATCCCATCCTTTTCCTGCTTCCCGTTTTCCCTATTTCCCTTCCCTGATGCGCTTCCCGGGGCCGGGCCGTGGCTGTGCTGGAGCACGGTGGTCGGGATGGAGCTGGGATGTGGAAGCCTCTGCAGCGCTGAGCATCCGGTGTCCTTGGGCGGGCATGGAGGGGCCGCCGCCGGGGAAGCTCCGCGCCGGGCTCCGAGCGGGTCGGTTGGGTGTTGGGGCTGGGGAGAGCACAGAGCCCGCAGTGGGGCGGGGATGGGCAGCGCATGGGAGCATCACGGATAGAGCCTTGGAAGGGCTGCAAGAGAGGAAGGGCCAGGCCAAGGGCAATGGCTTGAACCTGCCCAAAGAGGGGAGCCTGATGGCTGTCTGGAGAACAAGAGTTTTAAGGCAGTTGTGCAATTACCCTTTTGAACATACATTGTCAGTCATTGAAAGAATGATGCACGAACAGCCCTTTATATGGCTGTTGATGTTTTACAGGTCATGATGGGTGGATTTGGAGTCATCCAACATAGAATCATAGAATAGTTAAGTTTGGAAAGGACCTTAAGATCATCCAGTTCCAACCCCTTTGCCATGGGCAGGGACACCTCACACTAAACCATGGCACCCAAGGCTCTGTCCAACCTGGCCTTGAACACTGCCAGGGATGGAGCACGCACAACCTCCCTGGCCAACCCATTCCAGTGCCTCAGCACCCTCACAGGGAAGAACTTCCTCCTTAGATCCAATCTAAACCTCCCCTGTTTCAGTTTGAACCCATTTCCCCTTGTTCCAGTGTTTGAAGGGGGCCTATAGGGATGCTGGGGGTGGGCTTTTCATTAGGGACTGCAGTGACAGGACAGCTGCCTTTCGTGCTGCCCTCGTGCATGGGGCCGNGATCCAATCTAAACCTCCCCTGTTTCAGTTTGAACCCATTTCCCCTTGTTCCAGTGTTTGAAGGGGGCCTATAGGGATGCTGGGGGTGGGCTTTTCATTAGGGACTGCAGTGACAGGACAGCTGCCTTTCGTGCTGCCCTCGTGCATGGGGCCGCAGCCTTGCAGAGACCAAGTCTGCTATTGTGGCAAAGGAAATGTGCTCTTACTCCTTTGGATTTGGGCAAAGACACCTCTCTGGAACAGCCTTATCTGTGCATTATGCGTGTGCAAAACACCACAATAGGGTGCTGGGGACTTGCAAAACTCACTGTGTAAGGGGGTCAGGGATACTTCCCGCAGGACTGCTGTATTTGGATGCGTGGCTCTAGAAGGTGGAAGCTTTTTCAATGGGAGTGTTTCTTGGCATCTGTGTCAAGTGTTTCTGGGAGTTTCCTCGCTGGCATCAGCGCCTGGATTCAGGGATGTAGTTCTACCTCCTCCACAAAGGGGGCCATAAAAAGAAAGCTCCAGTTAACTCTTTATGGCTGCATTTAGCTGAGATCCTCTGCCCTGGATGTGACTTTCTGTTTCCTCAGGCTTCCACGATGTTTGCCCAGTGCAGCCCGAGGTGTGCGAGCTCCGTGCTGCTGCTGGTGCTGCTGTGCTGCATGCTTCCTCCTCCGGCACTAGGCAGCAAGGTGAGTGACCTGCTTGAGACACACACTGAACCATGCGGGCAGCGCAACGGGAGCAAAAGCACTGGAGAAGCAACTGGGTTCCACAAAGACAGGGAGTGCTGGGGTGTGCTCTTGATGGCAGCAGCCTCTGCTCTGTCTTCTGCTGGGGTTTGGAGCTTGCACTTTAGAATCATAGAATGGATTGGGTTGGAAAGGACCTTAAGGTCATCCAGTTCCAACCCCCCTGCCATGGGCAGGGACACCT
>NDXB01018525.1:0-52047 GCA_002631895.1 Agapornis roseicollis
GGAGGATGGAGCCAGGAGGGGCTGAGGCCTGATCCCAAGGAAAGAGGGATGGGACAAGAGGAAACGGCTTCAAGCTGCACCAGGGGAGGTGGTGAAGGTTCTGGAGAACAAGTATGATGAGGAACTGCTGAAGGACCTGGGGAGGTTTAGTTCTAGGTTGTTTAGAAGAGAGGGCTCAAAGGGACCTTACCACTCTCCACAATTACCTGACAGGAGGTTGTAGTTAGGGGGGATCAGTCTGTTCTCCAAAGGAACAATGGACAGGACAGGAGGAAACGATCTTAAGCTGTGCCAGGGAAGGTTTAGACTGGAGATTAGGAACAATTTCTTCACTGAAATGGTGATCAGGCATTGGAACAGGCTGCCCAAGAAAGTGTTACCATCCTTGGAAGTGTTCAAAACCTGTGTAGATGAGGCCGTCAGTGATATGGTTTAGTGGTGGTCTTGGCTGTCCTGGGGTAATGGCTGGACTTGATGATCTTAAAGATCTTTTCCAACCTGGTTGATTCTATGATTCTACCAAGCCAATTCCTTATCCACTGAGTGGTCCTTCTGTTAAATTCGTGCCTCTCCAGTTTAGAGACAAGGATGTTGTAAGGGACATTGTCAAATGCCTTGTGCAAGTCCAGGTAGATGACATCAGTTGCTCAGCCTTTATCCACCAATCCCTTAGCCACATCATAGAAGGCCACTAAATTTGTCAGACACTATTTGTCCTTAGTGAAGCCACGTTGGCTGTCACCAACCACCCTGTTATTGTCCATGTGCCTTAGCACAGCTTCCAGGAGGATCTGCTTCATGATGTTACCAGGCACTGAGGCGAGACTGACCAGCCTGTATTTCCCCATGTTCTCCTTTTTCCCTTTTTTAAGAATGGGGCTTATATTTCCCATTTTCCAGTCAGCAGGAACTTCACCCATCTGCCACGACTTCTCAAATACGATGGAAAATGGCTTAGCAACTACATCTGTGGGTTCTGAGGGCACTGCATCTCATCAGGTCCCATGCACTTGTGCACCTTCAGGTTCCTTAGGTGTTCTCTCTGATCATCTACAGTGGACAGTTTCTTATTCTCCCAGTCCCAGCCTTTGTCTTCTACAACTTGCTTGAAGAGGCTCGAGCTCTTGCTGGCAAAGACTGAGGCAAATTCATTGATTACCTTGGCCTTCTCCATGTCCCAGGTCTCCCATTTCCTTCCAGAAGGGGCCCACATTTTCCTTTGTCTTCCTTTTGGCACTAGCGTACCTGATAGAGGCTTTTCTTGTTGCCCTTAATGTCCCTGGCCAGATTTCATTTTATCAGGGCTTTTACTTTCCTGCCCTAATCTCTGGCTCCCCGACAATTTCTCTGTATTCCTTCCAGCCTATTTGCCCTTGCTTCCACCCTCTATAGGCTTGTGAAATGCTGATCATATGTGAGAAATTAAATGATATAGTTTATTTTGTACTCTGTAATGCAGCAAAACTGTTTAGTTTGTTTCGCTATTTCCCAATGTCATACATGAAGTGTTACACGCAAAACAATCTTCCCCTGGCTTGTACCTTCCTCATGCAGGCAGAAAGTTGAGCAAAAGTTGTTCTAATAGTGCAGTGCAGCAAACATGGACCACAATACAGTAGGGCAAGCAGACTACACTTCCTGCAGCAGGTTTCCACTGTCTGGTTGAGCTAACCTGCAACACTAATGAAACCCCAGCAGACTCTACTAGATTGGCAGAACCATGGAAGGAGATGTTAGTTTGCTGACCACCACCACCACCAAGTGGTTTGCATGTGGAAGTTGTCAAGCACAGAATGTACTCGTTCTCATGCCCTCACTGAAATATTTCTAAAGGGAAGTCATTGTTAAAGATTGGTTTCTAAAGCTGCAAGTAACATCTGAATCCATTACTCATGCTGATGCTATACATTTGCTACAATACAGCAGAATGAGATCCCAGAATCAATGCTACAAAACTTGTGAAGTTTTCAGCTGTGTGTTTTTTGATGAACTCGTTCTACCTCAGGAATTACTTCTTTTCAAAAATACACAACTTATGTAAAATCACTTCCTGTATCAGATACACTGACAACTGCTTATAACCAACTACAAAGACCTATTTTTTAAATTTAATTACAACTAGAATTAACATTTCCCTAAGAAACTTGAAACTCAACAGGATTTTTCTGTTTGTTTTTAACTACTCTCAATGAGTAGCTAGCTCACTGGGGCACCTGTAACTCAATGAACAGGGGCACTAATCACAAAACTGACTACAACTAATGAAAAAAATGCTTAGGGCAAAGATGATGTATGAACAAACAGTAAACAGCAAGGAGCACGCCAATTACAAACACTTATTTTTAATAAGCCAGAGGTCTGGAGGAGTCTGCTGAGTGGCTCCTTTGTTACTAAAACCATCATGCTAATACTATATACCCTGTAGTATGTCTCCACACATAAGGGGTTTTTGGGTTATTGTTTCTTCTTTTGGGGATTTTTTTTCAGTAAACTCATCTGACCCTAACGCATTTCCGTTTTAGAAGGGAGAGATAAGAACACCTTATCAGGACCCAAAACTTCCAGCTTGACTCAGCAGCAGTCACAGGCATTTTACAGAGCAAAATGAAAGAATACCTTTAAAAGCATATTTTGCTTTTGCAGCAGGCAATCACTTACAGGCCAGAGGTGTACGACAGTACTATAATCTCCCCTTCTGTATTGGCAGAAACATGAAAAGCACACTATGAAAGAAGTGTTAATCAAAATCCAGTTCTGGAGATGAGATCCCGAGCTACACAATATGACAGCATTAAGCAGACAGGTTGCCTTGCTTCTCCTTGCCCACCCTCCTGCCAGCATTCACTTGAGTTCCGTATCAGAATTTTAAAACCAAACAAACACAAACCACAACAGAAACCCCCAACACTACAAAAGTACCAATCGGCTTTCCTCCTGCTGGGTACCCTATAACTAGGTTCACATACGTGTGCAGCATTAGTCTGCAACAAGAGGATTTCAGTGCACTGATGCTGCAAACTGGAGCTGTGGGTGTGATGTAGCTGAGACGTTAAGGACAGCACAGCTGCAGCAACAGACAGCAGAATATACGCCAGCACACTGAGGTAGCTCTGGGCTTTTTTCCTGCTATAAAAGAAAAAGAACCACCCACCCGCCCTACTCTACCCAAAGCATTAGCTTCAGATTACTGACCCCTCCAAATGCACCACCACCATCTGCTCCTGGCATCGATTCCACCGAGCTGGTGCTTGCTATCTGAGGGAAACAGAATGACACAGAAGAATTTCAACATGGACATTCCTCCTAAAAGATACTAAACACTGAAAAAGAAAACATGGCATGATTTGCTTTTAGCCCCTCATCCATTTGCTTGTGAATATACTTTAATTGCACATGTTTATAGCCACTCTCCAGTGCTGGGTTGACTACGAAACAGGTGACTTTGCTGATGGCACTGGATTGCCAAGCCTGCTCTTCCCTGCTGCCTCTGCCTATTCCCCACAAGCACCACAGAACATAAGCAGCCACGTACTGAATTTCATGTCAGTCCTGCAAGCCAAAGGAGCAGGTGATTTGCATAGTCAGTGCATTCTGAGGAGGAAGAGTATTTACTCCATTCAAATGGAGTTAAAAAGTTAAGCTTTTCTTAAATGCAATACATCTCTCAGTCTCTTACTAAATGCAAATTGGCACATATATGCATTCAATACATATAAAGGGCAAATAACAAGCTAATGTATATTAAAACCATAGGCTACATCCTAGAAGGAAAACCATCTTATCTGTCATTAATTTACAAGGAGTTTTCTAGTTTACAGGTGATCTCAAAATATTAGACACTTTATGATAAATTTTCCTGTTATTCCCATAGATCATTCTTACTCTGCCAATTAGAGAACATCTCCTATTTCAAGGTCATCCAAATCTCCAGTGCATTTCTGCCCTTCATTCCATTTGAAAGCAAAAGGGTTGAATCTGTTATTAGAAACAATCTGAACTGTAGCTTTGAGTAAGTGGCCAAATTGAAAAGCTACTCATTCCAACACCTAATTTATCTATTCATATACCAATACAACCAATTGAATCTGGAGAACAAGCAAATGCATTCCCTGAGACTAGGGCTGTGCCACCCCTGGAGCACTTCCTCAGGAAATGCAACTTAATTAAAGGAAGCATCATGTACTCAACTCTAGCCAATTATTTCTGCCTCCACACCAAACCAGCAACCCGATGGGCTTCACATTATCTATTTTCCAGTCCTGGGGAAAAGGGCTTCCTTTCATGGGAATCCTAATCAATCCAGGTAGTTAGACCTCTCTGCCTAGTAAAAGGGCATGTGTGTGCTGTGACACAGGACTTCGGAAGAGAATGAAAAAAGAGGAAAGAAATTGGGGTCTAAAAGAGAGATGAAGAAAACTCCCAGCAGGTTTAGGGGAAAGGGTAAATATTTCTAGTTGCCCATTCAGATCCTCATGCCCTTTTAATATTTATTTGTAATAATGTGCCAAAAATCAGATACCCTCTACTCTTAACCTGGAAGAGATTTCAAATGGGTTTCCCTGAACTACCTCAGACCTAAGGGGAGGAACAGAGACCGGGGTGGGAAATCATGAAGATTTAACAGGATCTAAAAATTATGATTTAACCAACAGAAGCACACCTACATTTCAAATCTTTGGGATGGCACTTCCTCAGTGCTCAGCTCTCTGGGGCACTTTTCCTTGTCAGCTTTCTAAGAATATACAAACTGAGTCCTTCCCCCACACAAACCTCCAACTCTTCTAATATCAAACACTGATAAAAGAGGTCCTTTTCCTTGAGAACATCTGCAGACGGATTTAAAAGACCCCTTCACATACCCTGGAAATGCCACAGATGAAAATGGAAAACAGGGAAATGCGCGCCCTGTTTCTGAAGCAACTAAGCCACAAAAGGACCCTGAAGATTCCTGACAAGACTTCATTAAATAAAAGGCCACTGTCACAGTCACCCTGCCAGGCTTGCCTGGCAATGACACCAACTATTCACCTTCACAGGTGGGAGGTTATTAATTGCTGTGGATTATTGCATAGGCATAATCTTAAGACTCAAATGTCAGATCCCTGCACCTCCAAGAAACTGCATGTCTTCTGGAGGCAAATTACAGGCTGAAGACCAACCCTTAACGCTTGGATGAGCTTATGTAAATAAGCAGGGAAAACAAAAGCATGCTAAGAGTTGCATGCAAAGGCATGCACTGGTCATGCAGCTAAAATAACTTATAAGCACTGTAATGTATCAAATGTACAGCCAAGGAGAGATGAGCAATTTGGCTATATTTCTATGGGCTTATTAGAACCGGAGTCCAATTTCTAGTAGGTGTTCCAGATCCAGGCTGGAATCCCTGAGTGCATATCTATTCCTTGAGTCATGAGAGCAAAAAAGAGAAAATTACTGTCACTGTTTCTCTAAAGCACACTGCTCAATATTCCATAAAGATGACTGAATACCTCTGGTGAATGCTGCCCACTGCAGTATATTGCTACCAAGAACACTTCCAGTATTTGTTCAGTTTTCATTACAGAACTACCTTTATCTCTGTTTAAGTGACAGCAATTCTGACACATTTACCCATGGCATCAGTTTTCAAAGCTCATTACCCAGATAAGATTATCTCCTAAAAATGCAGCATGCTGGCAGAAATTATGGTGTGTTCTGCATTAATAGCCAGGAGATAAACCAGACTTCTGCTCTACTTGACCTTCATGAACAGTAGAGCATAAACATGTGGCTACACCATTTACACAGAAGCAAAATAAAACGGAATTTACAAAGCAAGATTGAACAGGCACCATGTCTTAACTGGATAGAAAGAAGTGTGCTTCCTAGTCTGCTTATTAGCAAGGGGGACTTTTTTGACCAGAGCATCCTGGTTCTGAAGGTAGCCCTGAGCTAAAAGCAGAGGCATGAATCGATTATTTTCCATCTTTTAGCCTATTATTTTTATCTGATGAGTAGCTGATGATCAAGCTAGGCCATATTCTGAAAAAGACTCACTGCTGGCTGCTATCAGCTACAGGATCGTTTGCTGGTTTGTGAAGGAGGTTTGTGACTATCTCCGTTGTCAGTCTGATTAATGCTGGGATGAGAGGAATATCTGACCTCTCTCCTGAGCCCCCCGGGAGACCAGCTGGATAAAACCCCAGCCTCACTGAGTCACTGAAGGGAGAGGTTTCCAAACGGTGAGGCACCAAGAAAAAAAAAAAAAAGAGGAAGATAAAATGACCCCCAAGTTTAACTCTGCAGGGGGTCCTTCCCTCCCCGCTCTCCGAGATCCACCACGTCTGACCACCAACACACATCACGGTACAATACACTGCAGATGTAGAGAAACCAAATAAATTTTAAGACTATTCTGCATATTTAGTTGAAGAGTATCCTTCCTGAAATATATTTATTACCTGTAAGACAGGAACTTAGATGATCTTTAAGGTCCCTTCCAACCTTAATCACGCTATGATTCTATGATTTTAAGATCCTTTTAAAAGGCATCAATTTCCTTTCAACTCTTTAAATAATAATAAAAAAGAAGCAATCCCAAAACGTGTCTTTGAGGAGATGGGGAAAAGTAATGAACCAGGCATACAAACATTCTTCCAGACAGCCAATCATTCATAAGACAAATAATTACATTTGTTATGCTAAATTAGCCACTAGTCTGGAAAAAATGACCAATAGGTGCATGGCTAAGTACCTATGGCTGATATGCACTTCAGAGCCAGAGAAATGGAGCTGTACTGTAACGTAATATAAAAATCAAGAACAAGACTACGCTATTTTAAAATTAACCATGTAAGTCTACTTTAACTGTTGGTAAAGCTGATAGCAAAGAAGGAGAATTAAGCACTTGTACTTACAGAGGAATCTGGAAGATGCTCCTCCTCTTGAGAAAAAGAGCTATTGAAAGCTCTAAATGTCTCGCTGTTCTGTTTGTGCTTTTCAATTGTTGCTTGAATGACCTGAAACCAAAATTCCAGCAAAGATGAGAAGTGTCATAAAAGGAGCCTTGGAAAAATTCTCTCATAGGAAGATGGTTAGGGTTATCAATTTGGTAAAAACCCCTTATGCTTGCATATATTAAGTGGAAACTACAAAACCTTAGTAACTATGAGTGGTGCTGTTAATGCACTACTGCTCAAGTTCAACACTAAGAGAGCTATGAGACAGTATTTTCTGTTAAGTCACATTGCAAGAATATGCAAGGCTAAGCTGACGTCTCAGTCTCATCTCTCACTGGGCTTGAGGATGGCAGGAAATGAGAAGCCATTTGAAGCATCCGTACACTGCCTGGAGACAGTGGGTCAGCAGTGGGAGCCTGCCTGGGTCCACATTTCTACATAAGCAGCTTCACCAGACTGGACATCAGCTTCCTTGCACAGCTGCTTTCATGCAGAACCCGAAAAAGATCATTTTAAAAACAACAGGTGCTGATTGCAGGGTGATTTCCACCCATTTTGTTATGGTTTTGTATTAACCTGAATCCATTCTCTCTTCTCCTCTTCTGTCCTGTTAAAACAAAAGAAAAATACAGAAAACATCATAATTCCACTTCCAATATTTTCAGTAAATTCAATTCACATCTTCACAGCTTTATATGCATCAAGATTTTAGCTTTGCTATCCACCATTTTATAAACAATATTTATAACTATTGACCTCAACCACCACAAAAAAAATGCTAAAAAGTTTGAATTACTAATACAGTGGAACCCACAAGCACTACTGAAAACAGTGGTAGCATTCAATGAAGCAAACCAAAATACCAATTTAACACACTCTGACTTAGGACCAACATAATCCTTGCATATGGAAGTTATGCATCTCTGTTGCTCATCTCCTGGTTTAAAGCTATGTCATACTAGCACAGCCATCTCCCCTAGATGGTAAATTTTTACATGAATATTCACAAACCCTGAAAGACAGAACAAACACCATACCTGGCCTGTAGTTCCAATGATCTCTTTTTTCCCGTTATTGAAAATGTATGAGCCACATTTTGCTTTGCAATTTCTTGGACCTGTGAGGAGAACATGTCAGCTTCTTAGCAGCCTCCACTGCTTTCAATCAACTTACAAATACAGTCATTCTGTGAAATACTTGGCAGAAACGTTTACTCAGAATACAGTACAGAGGTAGAAAAAACAAAGATTGCTTTCATAATTACTTACTTGTCTTACTATAAAACATGTGAATTTGTTTCCACAACCCATCCCGAAAAGGTGGCTCCTGTATCAACTAGGAGACAAGAGCCAGCTTCCAATCAAAGCATGGACAGTCATCCTTTCCTAACCCACCTTTGGATAATTACCTCATAATAATCCCTCCCCTCCCCCCCAAGAGATTCAAAACTGGATTTTAGAATTTTATTATATTTCTGCTTACAGATGTTGTTATATTTTGGCTTGAGGAGGAATCTGATGCTATTGAGTGTGGAAGCATTAAAACACAGGAAAGAATTGATGCAAACCTGCAGTCCTGCAATGTCCATCTTCTCACGAACACTGAACTTCTGGCCTATCAGCCTCAGTTTTGGTACACAGTATAGCACCATGCTGTTAAACTGTAACAAGGGAAGATTTTAAATGAAGGGATTTCATGCATTCTGGCCATTTAGGAGTGGTATGTTTTACTTTGCAGTTCTCAAGAAGAGATTTAATGAGTAAGCTAGGCTCACAGATCACTACTTGAGAGAAGTGGACAGACAGAAACATGTCAGCCTGTAGCTTTTGCCTTCTCCCCTCTCTTTGGTATCAATTTGGCTGCTCTGAAGACAAATAAGAGCAATTCTGTGAGTGCCAGAAAGAGCTGGTTACATTACATGGCATGGGAGTCCTGAGGCAGCAGCCTCTGAGGAGGGAGGTGGGAAAACCCCCTTTGGGGCTGGCAAGCCATCAGCAAAGGCACAAACACGGAAGAAGGAAGGAAATCCTCAAGGAAATAGCATCCAGAAAACTGCTGCTCAGAGGAAGGAGTAGCTGAGCTCAGCTGGTGAATGCTTTTTGTATTTGAGAATAGGGAGACAGAAATGTACCATTTCAGAGCACAACTCTGAAAATAAGAGAGCAACAAGAAAAACTCACTAGGAATAAATATCTATCCTGGGCTGTACCATTCTTCGCAGAGAGTTTCTGAATGTGTCCTTCTTTAATGAGCTCATTGGCTGGGTTAACAATATCCTCTTCACCACCAAGTCGCTCATAGACCTCCAAAAGCTTGTGCATCTTTTCCTGCAAGTACAAAGTGAAGTTTCGCTTCTTGTACTGATACAATGGCAGTTAGGTCTCCATCAGGAAGCATGGTCATATTCTGCATTTCTAAGCTAAGCCTGAAACCACAGCTATATGAGGAATGCTGTAGCCTTACACAGGGGCCTCCATGGCAAAAAAGTACCTCTGAAACAGGCAAAGCCAAAATACTTAAAATACAGTTTTAATTTCATTCAGGAATCCTTATGTCTTCATCAAAATTCTCTATAAAGGGATTACTTTTTCCTTTTCAGCAAAGCACTGTTTCCACTTACATTAAGTCATCCAAATATTAAAGTCAAAGCAGCTTTCACAAGTCAAAATAAGAAAGGTGTATAAATCTTGCTGAGTTCGGGAAAAGTTTGACTTTTAGCCACAAGCTGGACTGATGTGCTCCAAATGGCACTGCCAGCAATTGTTCAGAATGTGATGACAGAGATCGATGTGAATACACCCAAATATATGCCCAAGCCCTTTTCTAAATCATACCTCTACCCATCTATAGATTAAGCTGGAATTTCAGGTCTTTACACATTCTGTTCATCATCCTGTGACTTGAGAATTTTCACCACAAATGCAGATCACACCAGTTTCTCTCCTAATCAGTTATTCTGACCAATGATTAAAAAAATGAACAACAAAAGAACCCCAATAAAAAACCCCAACCAAAACCTAACCATTAACATAAACTCACTGCAAAACACAAAGGATGGTGGGGGGCTCCGAACTAAAACCAAGGAAATCACTTAAGCCCAAAAGCAGACTTTTTGCATCAGATGGGAGGATGAACAAGAGATCTCATTAATTTAAAGACAAACAAAAACCAGTGAACTTATCAAGCTGGTTTTTTCAAGCTGGAACTAGAACACCAAGAGCAGTTCCGTGAAGTCAAACCTGAAATTCTTACTCACATATTTTTTCTTCTAGTCTCTGCTCAGATAAAACCTGAATTACAGAAGAATTCAATGTAGTAAGAAGCCCTGATTAGAGGCTTCAAGTTCTTATTGGAAATAAACAGGGGGTGCAAAATTATTGTAGCAGCCTTTTCCAATAGGCTTTTGTGTACTAACAGAAAAAAAGTACAACACAGAAAGCAATTAGCTTTAATATTCATATTAAAGCATAATTAAAGCATATTAAAGCTTCATATTCATCCTCTCTGTGGAGATACTGTGCACAGTCCCCAGCAAAGCAGTTGTTTAGTGCCTCACACTGGAAAAATTTCCATCAAAATATATCCTTATCCAGAGAACACATGAAACTCACATAGACACAGATGGTTTTAAAACCAGTTTTCACTGCGACATACTGAAAACACAGACATCAGATGGTTACTTCCCTATAGCAGCCACAGGAAATGTTTCATGGTGTCCCCACCAGCAAGAGGAAGGAAATATGTGTCTGATAAGGAAGGGGACATAAAACTAAGACCCACAGGTGGTCAGTGAGTGTTAAGCTGGATACGTAGCACTTCAGATCAATCAGATACAAAAGCTCCCAAGGCACCTGGGTGCACAAAAGGGGTAACATCTGTAACTATAAAGTCCATTTACTTTAATAGTAATGCACTTGCTGCTCTGGATACAAAGCTCATAAAGCTAACATTCAGAATCCCCACAGTCTCAAACTGCCCAGCTTTACAAATAGAGCTTACTAAAGCTACTGACACATATTAAGTGCACTAAGATGAGGCAAAATCAAACCAAAACAACCTCCAGTCTGGCGAACTACTGTAGGACCATAAAAATCAGTGAAAACATGCAAGGACACCTTTTGAATGGATGCAATTGGAATACTTTCAACATATTTAAATTAAAAGCAAATAGTAAGTTTCATAAAGACTTCCTTTTTCAACCCACTGGGTCATTAGGGAGAAGAAAAGTGGCCCAACAACCCATGGTATATGAAACAGGATCATTTATGATAAAGAGAACTCAGATACCCAACTGATGTTTAAAGCCTGACTCACTGTACTGGAAAATTCAAACCCAGCCTGCTTTATTGAGCCTGTTGCAATGGGGGACCATTGGTTCAACCAACTGTTCCAGTCAGATTACAATTCTATTATGGAATTCCTACTCACCATCTTTCGGATGGCTGCGTTCGAATGGTTTGCTGCTGTAGATATGAGCTCCAGGGATTCTGCAATAAAGGTAGCAACAGTTATGTACTCTCCAAAATACGTCTGTTAACAACAACTTGGGTGGTTTTTTTTCACCTCTCTGCTTAGCAATTTTCCTGCAAAATTCCTGTTGCAAAAGCAAGGACTGCATATTTTTTCCTTCCATCAAGTAAAGGGAATGCTTTATATACACTATCACTTCTGCATGTTCAGCTGGCCCATGTGCATCTAAGTGTTTAACCTTTCTCTCCTAGAAATCTAAGCAAGCCCAAGTACATAGTGGCAAAAACCGCAACCATCTTCTGGGAATCAACGTACTAAAATTTAACTTAAGTCTCACTTAAATCTTCACAAACATGTTTCTAAGAGTGTTTTCCCAAAACAGGGCTTCTGTGCTGAAACATGAAGTAACGTGAACCCTGTTTTGACCAAGATCACAGACTCCAAGAAACAAACACAAGTCCATTTCTCAACAGAGTCTAACCTGCTTTGCTGGCAAGCATATGCATTTAAGGCCATTATTATTTTCTTCCTCTGGGTATTGCAGAGAAGTCCTCCTGTATTTGTCCTTCGCCATACAATGGATTAAATAAAAATAAGACATATTCTACCATTATAAACTCCAATATTTTGTCACTGTTCATTTGACAAAGCTCCCTTTATTCCTAGACCTAACATATTAACCCTTTTTATTCTCTAAGAGAATACAAAATCACTTTGTGCTATATTTGGGAATAAACTATTCACTCAGATCTCCATTTCAACCATAGCCCTAGTTGAAAGAATCTGAACATGTGAAGAAAAAACTCAAAGATTTTAATTGTGCTTATTAGATGGAGAAGAGTTTATAAGTACTTTCAGCATCTTTCCTATCTAGAGATTCTTCTGGAAGTTTCTTTAAATAGTCCTTTAGGAGAAGCTCATAACGAGGAATTCTTTGCACTGGTTCCAGCATGTGATGTTGTAATGTCAGGTTTCCACACACCTCCTGTTTCTGCAACAGAGAGAAAACAAGCACAGAAGAGTTTGTCCTTGTAAGTAGCTAGAGGAGCATAAAACAGCTTCTTAAGCTATCATAGAATCATAGACTCATTTAGCCTGGAAAATATCCTTAAGATATCAAGTCCAACCCTTAACCTGGCACTGCCAACTCCTCAACTAAACCATGTCCACAAGCACCACATCTACACATCTTGTAAATACTTCCAGGGATGACTTGCATTTACAGAGACAGCCTGAGCAGCCTGTTCCAAAGCCTGAGCACCCTCTGGGGAAGGAATTGTTCCTCAGCTCCATCTGAACCTGCCCTGGGGCAGCTTGAGNCACATCTACATGTAAATACTTCCAGGGATGACTTGCATTTACAGAGACAGCCTGAGCAGCCTGTTCCAAAGCCTGAGCACCCTCTGGGGAAGGAATTGTTCCTCAGCTCCATCTGAACCTGCCCTGGGGCAGCTTGAGGCCAGTTCCTCTTGTCCCATCCCTCTTTCCTTGGGATCAGGCCCCAGCCCCTCCTGGCTCCATCCTCCTGTCAGGCACTTGGAGGGAGCCATCAGGTCCCCCCTCAGCCTTCTCTTCTCCATCTGAACCCCCCAGCTCCCTCAGCCCTTCCCCATCACACTTGGGCTCCAAGCCCTGCACCAGCTCCATTGCCCTTCTCTGGCCCCGCTCCAGCCCCTCAATGTCTCTCCTGCAGTGAGGGGCCCAGAGCTGAGCACAGGATTCGAGGTGCAGCCTCACCAGTGCCCAGCACAGGGGCACAATCCCTGCCCTGACCCTGCTGCCGCACTGGTGCTGATCCAGGCCAGGATGCTGGGGGCTTCCTGGCTGCCTGAGCACAAGCTGCTCGTGCTCAGCTCCATCAATCAGCACCCCCAGGGTCCTTTCCTATGAGCAGTTTCCAGCCACTCTTCACAAGCCTGGAGTGTTCCATGGGATTGTTGTGGCCCAAGTGCAGGGCCTGGCACTTTGCCTGTTGAACCTCATCCCATTGGTGATGGTCAGAGCTGACAGGTTTCATGTAAACCTTTGTCCCATGTCTTGCATTGCCTGTACATACGCAACAATCCTCTTTCAGATTTTGCATGCTCCTTCCCAAGTGCACAAAACCTCTTTTCCTCCATGGCCCTACACAGCATTTTTTCTCCCAAAGACTGTGTAAAGTCAGGAATCCCACAGGACTGTAGTGCTTGCTAGAGCTTACAGCACAAGCAGCAGACACACTGCTCAGATACCCCCTCTGGAGAAGGAGGTGCCTCAAATTCTCTTTTTTAATTCTTTCCATTTGTCCAAGAAGGGGGTAGGTTTGAGACTGACTACACTAACTACTACCCTGTAAGGCACTGATCTGCTCTGCTTGCAATGGTGGAGTATTGCAGTGTACTTATTCTTCCTGTGTTTCTCATTTCTTCTCTCCTCTTTTAAATAGAAATGCCCATTCACTTCATAGGGATCCTATGAAAATAAGTCACTTGCTTTAGAGCACACAGGAAATTTCTGTTAGTGATGTAATCCAACCTCTGAATCCCACACCAGTGTGTTAACCACACACACACTTTTCTCCATAGCATTCGTTTTACATCAGCACACTAATGCCACATGTTGGTCTGTTTTACTATGAGCAGCCCCTCAACAACCACATTGATTTCAACATGTTTTTCTCAGAGAAATGTGCTCCCTTCAGGTATTTGCAATTTTCCTCATAAATATTACAGCCATGGCACACTGCTGGCTCACCCGATCCCCGAGCCAAAGCCTGGACTTAATGAGTGTCTGAGAGAAACCGAAAAGCTATCTTTCCAGAAATTCAGAAGTAAATTTGCTGTTAAAACTCTTGTCACAGTGGAGCAGCATGAACCATATTCCTGTTTATAGGAGATAAAGTGAAACTATTCTCTCTCAGTGTTTTACAGAACCACATTTCCCAGAAAATGCAACAGGGTTGGAAAGAATCAGGGATTCCAGGAAGAACTGAAAAGGGCATGGAACATCACTACTGCATGTTAGTGCTTGGCTTATAGTCCCAATCCATTTACTACAACCTTCTCCATTGCCATTTTATTCAAGCAATAGGATGAATCTTAACACTGAACAGCATAAGGAAGCAGAGGAGGAAGTCACATCAAGGCTCACATCAGTTGTATTCACATGCCAAGTGGATCCCTACCTAAAAAGCCAGCAGTGACAAAATTAACTGTCCAAAATAGGAAAAGTTTGATGCTGTGAGATTTTTTGAAGTTCACAGAGTTCACACTGTAATTCACTTCCATTAACAGCTTAGGTGGACAGTTTATTACTGAAGGACCTCAACAAAATTAACTGGTATTCTGAAAACTAACAGTGACTTTTGATAGCACAGACACAGGCCAGATGAGTGAACTAAGTATTGCTGGTCAAACCTTTGCCTCCTGCAGGTATGGGCATTGACAGAAGCAAAAGGTGCTTTGATGTTACCACTAAAATAACCTACAGTGAAATCCTGCTGTTGGTGGTGTTCAGAAGAGCACCTTCCACATGCACTGCCTGCATGCACACTGTCTCACAAAGTCTTGCTCAAGCAACAGCAGAAATGGTCATGGTCTCAGGCAGCTGCAGACCAGCTCTGCAGAGTGACAGCTAATACTCATGGCTTATGTTGGTAACTTGGTGGTGAGAAAAGACAGGGTGGATAGATGCCAAGCTGGGTTCATACAGAACAAGGTTAAGAAAGGGCCATGTGGAGTGAGAGTCTAGTAGGAGAGGAACCTCCCCAAACCCTGCTCGTCCAAGCCCTGACCCTCCATGCACAGCCTCTCTCCCCAGCGCTGCTGGGGATTACTTGATTTCTGACAGCTGGCCAAGCCACAGTCCTCCCCTTCAGGGCAGGCAGCTGTGCTCCCTCCTCAGCTTAACCCACTCCCTGCCAGCCTACCCTTCCCAAAGGATGGTATCTGCTTTCCCAGCACAGGCAGAGAGATGCTTGCAAGTGTGCTGGAGCCTCCTTCATCCCTTAAGTGAGCCCTGGGCCTAAGGGTAAAGAGACGTTTCACAAATACACCAGCATCAGCAGAGCTCTTCTCCCCTCCCTACACAGTTTTTTGTATAATTAAGAGAAAACACATGAAAACCCATGATAAGCATCTTCCTGCAGAGCTGTGAGCCCAAAGAGCTGCATGCAACTTCCTGAGCCTCACAAAAATCAGACCAGCTGCATGTGACAGACTTTAACTCAAACACACCCACCTCAGAATGGAAATGTATTTATTAAAAAGCAAAATTAGTGATGATGAAAAGAAATCAAAAAGCATTTATAAATGGACATGTTCACAGTCTGAACTGCCGGGCCAGGAGTGAGGTTTTGTTCTGCAACTTCTGGTACTCCTCTTAAATATATGAGCAGAAAAAAAGCTACATAGGTGAAAAATACGTGTCAGACAGCAAAAAGAGAAGAAATGGCTGCCACTAAAAATGATGCATTCTTAGTATTAGAGCAGTGTTACCTTGTAGCAAAACACTGTGTGTCACATACTGGGAAAAAATATAACTCACACAAATGAATGAGGGTCTTCATATTATGCCAAATAACCACATACCTGTATGTTCTGAACAACATCTTTGAATGGAGAGGACCTCTGCATACATGTGTTCACCATGTCCATTGCCCTGTCAAAGTTCTTTACATATTCTCCATACATCTTCAGAAAAGGAGCAAGTTTCTGTAGGATATCTCCAAGCCGTGGGTTGACGTTCCTATGGGATAAAGACAGGTAAACTGAAATCTCTGGAAATCAGTACTATCTTCTGAGAAAAACCACACCAGCGAGACTTTCACAGCTGTCTCCCACATGCACAAGCACTTACACACGTATTCAATGAAGATATTTCTGGCTAATTTTAAAGTAATCTATGCCATATCCTAGATGAAACATCCAACATTAATCTAGACATACAGATGTTCTGCCCCCAGTGTCACTCTTGTAAGTGAGGATCAAATTCAAACTGACCACACATTGTTAAAGAGACTTTATAGATGTCTGCTGTCCAGTGCAAAATTCTGCAGGAAACTTTTACTTTGTTAAAATCATCTGTTCCACCACAGCCAAACATTGGAAGAGGGTTTAATACAGAGAGATCACTTGGTGCAGCTGGGTAACCCCAGAGACATCTGTCTTCTCCAAATTCACAGCTGGGCAGAGCGACAGCCATTTCTCCCCCAGCTTTCTTCTCCTGCTGAACTCTTCAGCTATTGAACAAGCTTCTGCCCTCTCTGACTTCCAGACTCTGCAGTTTCCCTCCCTTTATTGCAGCTGTACCTATAAGCGCCAAGGCAGGTCCCAAGCATGCTGATACTCACTAATTCCTTCTGATCACTGATGAATTATATGAAGACTGGCCTCAGCCAAGAGAGATGTGAACTCTGGTCTTGTCTTCATCAGTCAGGGTACTTGGAAAGGGGCAGCACTATCTGAAACTTCCACTGCAGGGCACTATGCAGTCAATGTGTCATCTCAAATCAAGTTTCCTACTTCTGCCTTACAACTAACGTTTCTACCTATTGCTGTATTTCTGCCTTATTTGAATTGGTATTTGACCTTCACTACTCATTGAAAAACAAAACCAAACTCCAAGTTAAAACCCCCAAAACAAAAAAAAAAAAAACCCAACAAACCCTCAAACCCCAACAAACAACCCCACCCCAAACAAAAACCCCAAAGAAACAAAATCAAAGCCAACCCAAAAACTACAACACCTATTCTCTTGAAGAAAGCAGGTATACGTTGTAACCAATAGTATTTATTATCTCCTAGAACAAAAGGCCAATAAATTCTGGGGTAAAAACTTACACAACGCTGTGGTGCTCAACAACAGAAGTGGTTGTGTAAAGACATAAGCAGATTTATAGATATGAAGTCATCCAACTCATCTGCCCAGATTTTCCACTGGTTGACTGCTACAATGCTAATTTTAACATTAAATTTTATGTAACCACAACAGAACTCAAAAAAACCCCACAAAAGTGGCTGTTTCTGGTGACACCTCCAAAATGGCATGCAAGCCTGGGCTGTGACATGATGATACATTCTCCTGCTTTGAGAACTGAGGTTCTTTAACACCTCAGAGTGGGGCTGAAATACTTTATCTAGGGAGCCAAAACAAGCAATTTCCTTCCTTCCCAATACTGCGATTTCCTAGTACTGCACTAACAGGAGAGTGGCAGTACAGTGAGGGAAACAGCTCTGGCAATACTTTGGACTTAAAAAATCCTCACAACGCACTCCAGATTTTGAGGGCTCGAGTCTATTCCGGAAGTCAGAAATGCTCAAGGGACTTCAGACTAATGCACTGCATAACAAGTGAGCTGCTGCATTAAACAATTAAAAATCGGGAATGAGACGAGGTTGCTCAATGAGACGATGGTTGCTCTGGCTTCCTGAAAATGCATTTTTAAAACAATTGTAATGACAGTTACCCACCATTCTTGTGTAATTCTTGTTTTGAGCTCAGGAAGAAGAAATTGTCCATGGAAACAATAGATGGAAGAAATATTTGAAAAGATGCCCGTGATCACTTCAGATGAAATACCCGCTTCTGACAACTTAGTGCAAAAAACCTGGATAAGACAACAAGACAGCAACAACATATTTACAAAAACCATCCCTGGACACGCTGGCTTTAGATTGCAGTATTACAAAGCTGACTGCCTTAGAAGAGAGCGACAACTTTTGACTTCTGCTTGTCATTTCTTGGGGTCTTTCAGGAGGTTCAGAAAACCTAAGCCCACTGCCAAGTAGGGATAGATTTGTTACTCTAGGCCATAGTGATATGAATAAATCAAAAAGATTGGAGCTAACAAGATTGGACACCTTGTACTTAGGAGTGCCAGTTGCAAAGAACAACCAGTCCCTGAAGAGCACTTACTCCTATTTCTGTAAGCAAAATAAAACTATGTGATTATTTTGTTTCTCTGTGTACTGAACAACAGCAAAACACACCCATGATTTCTAGGGTCCTGAAACAGTCTCTGATTATCCAAAGCAAACATTGCAAAGTCTTCCACAAAGTCCTAGAGTCAGAGGATAGAGGGCTCGACAAGTTACAGCTTCTAACAAGATTTCTAATAAGGTGACCATTTTCTTGCTCTGGTTTTAACAAGCCCTTGGTTAGCAATGGGACTCACACCCATTTTTACTCCTTTCCTGCACATTCAGATTTGGTTTTTTAATTTGAGCTAATTATAGAAATGCCTGAACTCTGCAGACTTGCTTTGGTGATTATGTGGAAGAAAGCTCAGGCTCATCACATTAGCTTTACCTTATCCTCATGTGTAAACATGATGGTCAACAATTATGAAACACAGTGGGTAAAAAGAACCCCTAATTTCTGTGAGCCTAGGACTCACCCATGTGGCTTGATTTTAGTAAAACTCAAACCTCTTGCACATTACAGGGCAATCACTGATTTCATTAATTTCGCAGTACCTCCAGTGTCCCCGTGATTTCCTCTCCACATACGCCCCAGAGAATAACCAAATAATGATGTTATCTGTATACCATTGGGCTGCTGCTTTCCTGTTCTTCTTGCCAACATCCTAATCTTGGGTTCCAGCTCTGGCATGCCCCTTGCCAAAAGCCCACCTCTGGGACCCAAGGCACACAGCCTGGCAAGCAATCTCCCACCTCTAGACAGGGGTTTCACACTATCGGGTTAGGGGATAAACAGGAAACATCCCTGCTGCTCACAGAAAAGAAAGCAGAGTTTATTCAAAATCAAATTACCTGATCCAACAGATGGAGTCTTTTAACATATGCTTCTTCCGTATGGAGCAGTTCATTTGCGATATTGAATAGCTTTTGGGGCTCTGTACACTGAAAGAAAAAGTTACAAATAACACAATCCATCTGCACCTCCAAACCTAAGTTTCATCACCTCTTTTTCATTTTCTCAATAGGCCAGATTCCCTGCCAGCAGACCTGAAGTGTAGGATGGTAACACATTCCAGAGTCTGCTCTGCACCTCTCATCAAAGGATCAGTTTGCTCCAGAGACGCTTTTAAAGCTATTTTCTGAAAGAGCAATTAGTAATGCAGTCACTGGCTGGTCAGCATATCACTTGAGCTCATTATGATTTTCTGTAAGGAATCAGAAACATCCTCTAAATCTGGAAATAAGTCTATATTTGGTAACTAAGACACAAGAGTATAAATCAACTGCTCTCCTTTTTGGATTCAGGTCCTGTGACTAAAAAGAAAACTAGAAAGCAGACCAGTTTGGGCACAGGTCTCTCTCCCTGGCCAGCACAGCATTATTCTCCCTGGTGTATTTCTGAGATTTTTGCACAGCTTTAAAGACCAGCCAATTCCCTGGAAAGAATTTTCAGGAACAGAACTTTAATCACTCAGTGAAGTCTTTCATGAAACTCCTTTAAAAAAATCAATGAGAAAGGATTAATTAAAAACCTGAATGCAGTTATAAAGCACTGACTTTATTCACAATTTAGCCAAAAGCTACACAGACTCCTTGCTCTCCAAGTGCTTAAAATACTCAAATTATTAGGACACAGGCTTTAGCTTTCTGACACACTCTAGATACCTTTTTAAGGGTGCAGGTTTTCAGTGCCATGCTTATGTATTACCAAACCAGTCAGAGCTGAGGGTTGGCTGTTCTGTGGTCAGGAATACAAACATCTAAAAGGGGCAGCAAGGATGATCAAAGGAGGGAAATTTTACTGGGCTGTATCCACAAAAAAAAGACAACTGCCATGAAGGTAAGAGAGATGTATAAATGATCAATGGAACAGTGAGCAATAACTGGGTGCAATTATTCACTATTTATTCCACAGGAAAACTAAAGGGCATCAAAAAAAAATTACCAAGGTGATGCTTAAAGACCAAGAGCCACTTCCTCAAGCAGGATGTCACTGCAGACAAGCAGGTTCACAAAAGGACTGAACAAATCCATGGAGCAGAAGTCCAGCTGAAGTCTGTTAAACACACAAGGCTGTTTCCAGTTCAGGAAGCACCTGGGCCTCTCACCCGGAGCAGAGCCAAATGCCCATCTCCGTGCACTTGCCAGCACTTGTGTCAGGCACTTCTAGACACAACCCTGAAGGCCACCACCAGACTGGCAGAAAATGTCAACCGAATGCTCTCTTTGAGCTTCTTCAACAACACCTTCTTGTGTTTCCAAACACAGCTGACAAGAAAATATTAAAGTAACACTCCCACCCTTTAGGCAAACTGCAATACAACTGAAGAGACCTCCAGGACTCTTTAAAGCTAGCCAAGAATTCAAACAAAGCAGACCCATGGTTACCCTACATGAAATTATATACCACTTAGCATGAGCTACCCACAGTTCCATGATATAAGTATTAATTGTAGAAGGTGAACAGCTTTTCTGGGTTTAAAAGCGTGTTGGTCTCCTTTTAAAACAATCCCTGTCTTCCTAGGCACAAACCTGGAGATGGGCAACCATGCCAGCAATAAAGCTTTGCCACATATTCTGCTTACCCCACTACTCAAATTATTTCAAGCAAAATCAAATACTGTCTTAAGATATCCTAGTAATGTACAGAACATCCTGCTCCATTCATTCATGTGTTATATATTAATACTTAGGAGAAAAGAAAGAAACAAAACTCCAACATTACAGCTTAGAATGAAATGCACTGATGGCCATTTGGATTCAGGGCACAGAAAAGAGCCTGAATGAGACACTGATGTAACAGGCCAGCACACCAGCCACCAACAGCATCTTTTGAGCTTTTTGAATTCAGAATCTGAAAAATCATTTCCAAGCAAACACATTTGTTCTCAGAAGTAAACCTTTACACGGCACAGCCACTTCCTAACCTCTGGACCTTTACCATCTGCCTGGAAGTTTGTATTTCCAAAAAACCTTGCTGACATCTGCTTGAATACTAAGTAGCAGCTAAACAGACTCAGCTTGAGCTAAGTTCTAAAGAGCAACTCTATCTGCAGTCGCTGTCTTTGCTAGGGGCAGTGAGGCATTTCTCAGCCTCATTTGCAACATATTTGCTTTTCAATGGACAAAATGTCTTAAATGAAACAGCAGGTAAACGAAGGTGATGCAGTCCCATTCTTCTAACATTACTTTGTGACACGGCAGCACTGCTTCAACAAAGCCTGAGCCACAGTTAAGTTCACTAAGTAAAACAAATTTGCAAACTCAAATGTAGATTACATCCTGCTTTGCCCAATGCATCTGCTGACTGAGCTCCCATCACAGCCATGGCACATTCTGACTGTCCTCCACAGCTGCACATCCCAACAGAACCTCTACTGCAGAGCCTTGTCAAAATTCTTTCACTGCTGAATTCAGATGAAAGATGAGAAAAGGGAAGCAGAAGGTATTGACACGGACATGACCCAGCTGCAGTGTGAGCTTGAGCCCAGAACCCCCCATCCCGTGTGCTGGGTGCACCCCCAGAGCGTGAGCAGCAGCTCAGGGAGGGGATCCTGCCCCTCTGCTGTGCTCTGGGGAGACCCCCCTGCAGCCCTGATCCAGCTCGGGGGCGGCAGCACAAGAGGGACCTGGAGCTGTTGGAGCGAGGCCACAGGAGGCCATGGAGCTGCTGCGAAGGCTGGAGCAGCTCTGCTCTGGAGCCAGGCTGAGAGAGCTGGGCTGGGGCAGCCTGGGGGAGAGAAGGCTCCTGAAGGGGAGACCTTACTGTGTCCTTTTAGTACTTAAAAGGAGCCTATAAGAAAGATGGGGAGAGACTTTTCAGCAGGGTCTGTTGTGACAGGATGAGGGGTGATGGTTTTAAACTAAAATTAGGGAGATTCTGGCTGGACATGAGGAAAAAATTGTTTACAATGAGGGTGGTAAAATCCTGGCACAGGCTGCTCAGAGAGGTGGTGGATGTCCAATCCCTGGACATATTCAAGGCCAGGCTGGATGTGGTTCTGGGCAACATCATCTAGTTGAAGATGTCCCTGCTCATTGCAGGGGGGTTGGACTGGATGAGCTTTGAGGGTCCGTTTCAACCCAAACTATTCTATGACCATATTCTATGACTTCACACCACAGAAAGCTCACATCAGTGCTCAAAGCAACATGATGCTCTTTCACTTCTTTGTGGAAGGTTCAAAAGCTCATTTCCAGCTGTTCCTGTCCAAAAGACATTTTAAAGAAAAAGGACCTTCTTTCAAAGGTCAGATACACAGCAATGGTGGGAATTCATCTGCACCTCAAATACCCCAATCACGGACAGGCTGTGGCACATGCTGAGCTGAGTTGTGCAGTCAAGTGCCCTCAAGTGCATCACTGCTTCCTGCAATCGTACTCACCTACCTGACTGATCCCACTGAGCACACCCAGGCCACAGAGCGCTGGATGCAGAGACTGACCCATCTGTTCCAAAAGCAAATTGAAAATAAGCATTTAAAGTAAAAAACAAAGGTTTGATAGGAGAAAACTTGAACAATACCCTGCAGCAACCAGTGTTCATACAACTGGTTGTGCACAGTCATATTCAATATTTAGCTAGCGCCTCTGTCACAAGGGGCTTCCAAAGAATCCTGCAGGAAAGCTGCTGGGATACAGCTCAGGCTAAAATCACATACAGTTATGCTTCAAAACCCCACCAGCCACACCTACAGAGAACACAGAAAGTCCAAGAAAGATGCCAGACAACTTCCTGCTCGAAAATGCTGAAAGCAATACAGAAAAGTTGTCCTGTGCTTGGTGATCATTGTTTGCATTGAGATCTCATTTTCCTTAGGATATTTTAAGAAAAGATGATGAGAACATAACTGCTAGCATTATGACTGGTTAAAATATTGACTTATGCAATTTTTTCTCAACATGGAGACACTACATGGAGATAATCCCACTCAAAGGTCTGACTTGCAGGACTGGAGGCCAACTTTTCCAGCACAAAACAGGAATCAAATTCCAGCCACGTCCAGGCAGAATGCAAACATGTGTAAGGTGCACATGGGACTTCATTACTACTATTTTACACAGCAGGAAGCAGGACAGATGGAGGAAGGCATTTTTTGGTGATTACTAATAAGCACATATTACTCTTAGTGCAAAATATCTAAATAAAAAGATATAAAGAAGTGTTAGCCATCTCCAGAGCATTACTCTGTTGCTCCAAGGCAGCCAGCAGAAGCCTTGGTTTTATGACTACAGAGCATGACAGCCCCTCAGTCTCACTTTCATGCTTGTTTTCTTGTTTTTGCAACCATCAAGGCTAACATGCCCCAGTTTCCGGAGCTCCTGACATTTTTTGAGACATCTTCAAAACTAATAAGCTCCCTTTGTTCTTTTTCATTTTGACAAGAGACAACTGGAAAGCTCAGTAAGTCACTCCTGAGCTTTTGAACCATATTCCAATAATTTTGAGCTAATAGTGAGACCAGTTAAACTGTGCTGCAGACTCCCAAAGGAAGCCACATCACACAACAAAGTTAAATAAAACAATACGAGTCCTACGACAGGCAGCATTGCCTCACCAGCCATGGGATGTGTGAAAGCTTGGAGGACGGATGGAGAGAGACCTGAAGCAGAAAATTAGTGAAGAGAGAAGCAAATCTGATTTTTTTTCTCCTACTTACATTTATTCATGAGCTTCCCTTAGCTTGACATACTAGGAGTTACTGAGACATCACTAAATCATTCTGCAACTGTACTTCTTATGCACCTTCCTCTAACTATAACAAAGCTTTCTGGAAACCTGCAGATGTAAGGAGCCCTTGGTTATCCCTGTTGTGCAGTTGCAAAGCCTGGTACTAGGGATAGCACAGGGGACACAGGCAAAAGATGCTGGCTCCAGATACAAAGCTTTCTAGGGGAAGCTGGGGTCTCCCCAGCCCTCAAGCCAGCAGCTGGTGCTGACTGCACTCTTCTCTCAGGCAGAACAGGTATCTTGTTTTCTGGAAAATTCCCAGTTTTGTCAAGGATGATGTAAACTTCAGCCTAAGAATAACTACAGAATAAGTCAGCTTCAAATCACAATGGCTCTCCTTGCTGGAAGCTATGGCCCTTTACCTTAAGCCTTGGTCCATAGTGCCCCATGTCTGCAGCAGAATTGAAGGCAAGAGCAGGAGGATGATGTGCACATGAGCATTGGCTTTCACATGCTGCATCCTCAGAAGAGAGCACAACCCTTACACTGCAGAAGAGGCAGCAGGCCTCTAAGCCTTCCCCCTCCACTTGGCTGCAAACCCAAGCTAACAGCATCAAAACTGCCTTTTGGAAGGTAAAATCAACTCCAAATACAAGGGCAAACCTGAGATGCATCACCTAAATGCACTTCAGGAAGGAAAGTAACACAAGTAAACAAAACAGAAAGATCATCCTCTAGAGATATCTTTTTTATAAATTTACCAAGCATCCTGCAGAGAATTATGACCTCATAACCCTGTCTCATCAGCACTATTTCATACTATATGGATGCTTAACCCAAGGAACAAGACTTAAAGAACAGCCATCAAAACTGATGTATCACAGGACACTGGCATTTGCCACCAAGTCACTCCTCAATCACATGGCAAAGTCTGCTTGGCGCACCACAGCTGGTTTGATACTGCATTCCTAGTCCAAACAGTAAATTTAATTACCAGATTAAAGACATTTTTTATTTAATTCAATGCATTATTTTCTTGCAGGCATGCTACCACTAAAAACCAATCTTTTAAATAAGATTTCAGTTGCACAAATGCACACATATTATGACTATAAAATAATTACAGTATCTTACAGTGTATGTATATGTGTATAAACACACACATGGGGAAAACCAACAGCAGCAGGCAAGAAGCCTTGCACTGTGATGGTGATGCTGCCCATCTGAGATGTAAACAAGCTTTCATTGTAGACTACTGAGGAGATAGAGGATGTCAATGGCTGTGTTAGATTTTGTGTTAATAGATCATAGAATCCCAGAGTGGTTTGTGTTGGAAGGGACCTTAAAGCTCATCCAGTTCCAACCCCTGCCACGGGGAGCTGCTCCTTCCACTGGAGCAGCTTGCTCCAAGCCCCTGTGTCCGACCTGGCCTTGAACACTGCCAGGGATGGGGCAGCCACAGCTTCTCTGGGCACCCCGCGCCAGTGTCCCACCACACTCATGTATCCACCACTCCCATAATTTTACAGATGTGGATAATACAAGACACTGTATTAGCAATAAATGCTGTTAGCAAGACATTCATTGGAGTCTTCATCTCTAAGATGCTTCCTGCAGAAGCCCACTTTAAACTCCTGTACACAAGAAAAAAGAGATCTCCTTTAGCAGTACACACCCTGCAGTCCTACTGAGTCCCCTTACTTGATGCCATGGATGTACTCCTCTGCAAGTTCAAGGCAACCTGCAGCAGAGCTTCCCATGCCCAGGCAGTCCCATCCAGCACAGGCAGTCCAGGGCAAGGCCATAGTCCCTGGCTCTCATGCAGGTGGGACCTCATCCCATGCTGATGGGACCTCCTCCTGAATTTGCACCAGCTGCCAGGGACTGCAGACTCAGAAAGAGGCAAACAAGATAACATCCTCCCCATCTACCACATACATGCATGCAACTTTCATCATGTTACTGCCTGATTTGACCGAGCAGCTACTGCATGAGTTTTAGCTGCCACGTTTCCAAGGGAACAAGCCCTTGACACACACATATCGGTATATATTTGATGATTTCAACAGAACTACTCAACTGACACAAACTCAGGTGTGAATGCTGCAGTGCATTAGTTGCTGGTGCTCACCATATACTTTGAAGAACAAAAATCCATTATATTAACTTTACTGTCATGATGGCTAAGGGAGGAAAAAAGGAAAAAATCCAAACATCTCCAAACACCAACTAAAAACCCCATCAAAAAAACCCGTGGAATATTTTGCAGACATTTTGCTCAAAGTACCTTCTGTTTTCTTTTTTGGAAAAAACCAAACCCATCCTATCATAACTATTCCTAAAAATAACTGTCTTGGTAAACAGATAATCAAAGGAACCGCAGATGCAGCAAATGCACAATAGCCTGGACTACTTTAGTCTAGATTCAAAAAAAAGTCTTCTAGCTACAGTTTCCTAAAGAGTAATTTGATATACACACTCTCAAAACAAATATTTCTTTGCACTCAAAATACCACCAATACACCAATGCACTCAAAATACACCAATAGAAGCACAGTCTTTGTTTAAAAAAAGAAATCACTGTTGGAAGAGATTCCATCATGCATGTCCTTGTAGGATGCAAGGCTATGACCCTGCAAGATGCACTATCCAATTTGCCCTCTGCAGATCATGGAGCCCCACTGAAAACATGATCCAGCAGCGAGAAGCTGCTAGAGACAGAACAAGACACAGAAAAGCTCACCTACAAAAGCGCTTAAATTTTAACACCTTACCTCTGGCTGTGATGTATTCTTTTATATGAAACCTTTTAAATCAAGACTAGGAACCTTTCTAAGTGGTACTATCTAGGTCAAGAGCAAGTTATGGCCTGCATCAAGCAGGAAATCTTGATGACTGTTATGATCCTTTGACGTAAACCCCAAACAACGTATGAAAGTGATGCAAGGGATCACTTAACAGCAACGAACCAAACTACCTTACCTTGTTTATATCCAAATACTCTAACTTTGGCACTTCTACTGTCTCTTGCTCCTCACTGCTTCCTTCATCAATGTCACTGTCCTCTTCCTGCGTGGAGTCTCTCTTTCGCTCCGCAGAGGAAGGTTTGGTGCCCTTTTTGTCAGATTCCATCTCCCCTGGGTTCCCAACCATGCCAGGCTTTTTCTGCTCTGGACCTTCTTCACTGGGGAAGCTTTCCCCTGCCACGCTACAGGAAGGACTGTCAATGCCACTGTCTCTGTTGGGAATTTTGCCATTACCATTCAATTCTGCAGCTGAGTCTTTATTGCCAAGCTCTGCAGAGGGCTCTTTGCTCACAGTCACAGCAGCACAGTCTTCACAGCTTTTGTTATCACCTATGCTTAGCTCTTTAATTTTCATGATGTCTGTGTTGGACAGATCTGCACTGCATGGGACATCCGGCTCATTTTCATCTGGTTCACTTTTCTCATTTGAAGAACTGCCAGAAGCCATCATGTCACAGTCACACAAGCTCAGCTGTTTGGGTGAGTCCAGGCCAGGGTCCATCTTAAGAGCTAAATTGAGCTGGTTTCTTTGAAGAATATGTACAGGTTGCCTGCAGGCAAAGAGAAAGCACCACAGCCATTCATAATAACATCCAGAGGTTTCAAGAGTGCCCCAAAACAGGGAGAGCCTGATTATTATTTGATTCAAGTTGTATTTCTTGCACCCCCTGACAATCCTAGGAGGCAAGTGTGTGCCCATTGCCATGATGATATTCACCCAACATTTCCCAGTAAAAATACACCACCCCCAGCCGTGAATTTTACTGAAATGGTACCACTAGAACCCTGGGCCGTCAATACTCCCAACGCTGCCCTGAAGAACAGTCTGGTTTCATTTGGTCTTTGCAGAGTTTTCATGTATTTGTAAACAAGCTGCGTTTACAGCAAAATATATATATTTTACCATTTAGTGCCCCTTACATATAAATTTTCAGAGGAAACGCTGTTCTACAGGCTGCTGTTCCACAATACATTGTGATTTAACTCTCCCCTGCCTCAAAGAAGCAAGCTGACGTGTCTGGTGTTTACTGAATCTTAGGCAGAAAACTCAATTACTTTATATCACAGTAATCATGTTCCTACGATCAAACCCCAATCTTGACATCAAAGCAATGTACTGAATGCAGATCCTTGGCCTCTTTGTTTCTCATAGAACACTTACCAAACTCAGCAGGTCTTAAGCTCCTTAAGAACAACTCTGTTACAAACTGAAAGTTGCTGTAATATATGATTTTATAAAAACAAACAAACAAATAAACAAAAGCAACTCATTGTGTAGTTAGTAAAGTCTTGCACTTCCAGTAGAAAATATCTTGAGAGGAGTTTCTACATGATAATTACAATTAATGTTTTCTATGGTTAGGTTCCAAGTTAAAAATGCAAAAAAGGGAGATTATAGCAGATCTCTGAAGCCATATTTACCTAATGCTTTCAAATCTCTCAATGAGTGTGTTGACTCCTGCTGATATGGGTATTTCTTCTTCTCCAGGTGCTAAGCTCCTTGATGACTTGGGATCAGCTGGCAAAGGCCGAGAAGGTGCAGGAGGAATTCTTTCCTGCCCAGGTTTGAGATGGACAGGCTTAGGAGGTACTAATAAAAGACAGAGGAAAAAGTGGGAGGATAAATCTCCATCTTCTTCATCTTAAACTGGGAACAAAATCCAAGCAGTCAGTGTAGATCGAGGCTATCCATTCTTTCCCCATCCTTTACAAATGGCACAGGCGCAGTCCTGAAGTATTTCTTAGGCCAAAGCAAGCTGCCATACACTAAAGAGAAACGACAGGCTTCTATTTTGTGTTTCTCCTGTTGTATCCTGATAACAACCCAGCAGCTCACAGAACTTCACCGCTTCCTTGTTATGAAACAGGATGCACAGCTCACCCTTTGGTTTTGCAAATGTGCTCACCATCAAAATCCCCTCCCAGACTTTTCAGAACTCAGGCACTCTGCTGAACCTCTTATACTGGAAAACAATAACCAAAACCAACCCAAAACAAACCACAAAAACCCATCCCACCATAGATTTCGGTGCTTTGTGTTTGCTTGGTCGCAAGCACCACAGGCAGAACCTAACAGGTTTTTTCTCCTTTCATTCTCCCTCCCCCATCGTCTGTGGTGCTGTCTTCACTTCCTCTTTTGGTTCTATGTTCAGTTCTGTATGACATAAATAAAGCACAGGTTGCATGAACGGATACATTCTGTTTAAGGGTTCAGCAGGAGGTGAGGGTACATTTAATGTAGCATTTAAAAAAATGTCATTTAAAAATATTTATTCAGACCTTGCATTGCTTGCAGAGTACATGGGTTTGAAAATACGCAAGAAGTAACCCCTGGCAACAGGTTCATGTGCTGCTGCAGCTTCACACAGTGAAAGCAGCCTCACATGGGCAGACCTGACATTACAAGGCAGGAAAACCAACTGCATGACTACTCCCAAAGCACATGCTACGTGGGTAGGTAAAGCCAAGGATTCCCTCCAGTCCAGACCATCCACAGTTAATATATTAAAGGGGGAAACTCTAAATATGTGTTTTGTTTCAAGAACAATTTATTCCAGGCATTTCCAATTTTTAAATGGTCCAGATGGCAGAAGAGCATAATGTGATTAACATTGTAATGGAGTTTTAATTAGCAACTGCTCTGAATATAATTTCAGAGTTACTTTCTGTAGGAGGATAAATGGAGGCATATGCACCCAAAAAGCCAACTGCTGTTGTTCCTACCCTGCAGAAGGCTCTAAATCTGTTTTGAGCTCCAACACCAGCCCAGATGTCTTCCCTGCTCCAGTGGATCAGGAGCTGCCATGGATGGTCATTGTCTGAGGTCTGTGATAAAGGACTGCTCAAAGAGTGTCTGAGCTCCAAGTAAAGGTCTGCTTTAAACTACCTACATTACTGAATTTATTTCAGTACCAAATAAGACACTCCCTATAAAAAGGACTTATTTACCCCATCTCAAAAACCAGCTGGAATTCCTATCTTAAATAAAGGTGCTAATAGTTCAATTTTGAAACCACCACCACAAAACCTTATACAAGAATAATAGGTGAGCAGGAAAAGCAAATAATCTTGCATATGAATGGGATGGTGGAGCCCTATGTTTGAGTCACTGGGTTTTCACTCACACATTGCATGATCAGTGAGAGCTCAGCCCCATTTCCTTGTAAAAACAAAACCAAACCTAAAAAAAGTATCCATGCAGCTGTCTGTCTCATCTAGCCAGAAAAAGCAAGCTCTAGGCTCTTCATGGAAGGGGCATCCAGTTCCAACCCCCCTTACGGCAGCCCTAACTATCTCCTCAGTAGTCTACAGTGAAAGCTTGTTTACATCTCAGGTGGGCAGCACCACCATCACAGTGCAAGGCTAACTATTCTATGATTCCATGATTCTATGGTAATGGCAGGCAGACAGGACAGAGCCTGCTCCACATCCCCTCTCATGGCCTTCATAGTTTCAGACTGGTCCACAACACTCAGAAGTTCACTGCCAAAGCATTTACACTCATGGAAATGGGTGTCACTGCTGTTCAGGAAAACATTTTATATCTTTCCTGCTACTGGACTCCACCTGAGTCACCCAAGACAGCACACTCCACACTGGACAAAAAGGAGGGAGGAAAACACTTCTGTTAGCTCTGAAGTTTTATTTAATGAGGTAATTTTGAGCATTGAGGCAAAGCCTATCAAGCAATGACTTATGAAGTAAAATTCAGCCACACAAGATGTCTACTGCAGAGCTGGCACAAAAAGCCTACATTCAGAATTTACACATCACAACACTTTTAAACTCAAAATCATTTTAGACTGCTACAAGGGAGCAAATGAAAGACTTGTACACTAAAAGTAAACCACATCAGATGAGCTCTTCAGTACTAAATTAACAGTCAACCCTGGAAAAAAAGTAGGTGCTGCTTTTAGGTGGAGATCCAGGACCCAGTGTGGGAGCCCAGGGAGCCCTCCTGCCCATGCTCTGAAGCCACCTTCCACAAATCAGTCCATGTGAAACCAAAGCTGCTATTTTCTTGCTGCAGATCCCAGCCACAAAGCAGCACAACCTTGGATGTGGCTTCCAGTGCCTGTTCTGCACACAGACAAGTAAATTGATGGAGAAAGGAAGAAAGCCAGCTGCGTGGAAGAGATACTAGTATTATGTAACACACTTCAGAAGGTGCCTGAAGGCTGAAGCCACGCACTGGAATGGCATTTCCCCCATCCTTCTTCATTCCTGGAGACAATGAAGGCCAGGCTGGATGTGTTCCTGAGCAATCTGATCTATTTGAAGATGTCCCTGCCCATAGCAGGGGGCTGGACTAGATGAGCTTTGAAGGTCCCTTCCAACCAAAACCATCCTATGATTTTCTGATAGCAGCCTACAGCTATTTGGAGGAGGCAGAAAACAAGACACAGATTCTCTGTTGCAGAAGAAGCAAGTGAAACAACAAGAAGAGGGACAGAATTAAAACGACAGAAAGACAAGGTTAAATACGTGGGAGAAGGTACAGCCTAGGGCTGTAAACCAGCAGGGAATTAGGCCCCTTCCCTCACTGCCAACCAGCATCTCGACCTTTGCATTACTTCAGCACCCCGGCCATGAATTTCTCAGCCAAGTGCCTCCTCCACGGTAATGCACATTTGTGACTCAATGCTGGCATTCCCATCAATCATCCCAGTGGTGGTGGGTCTGTCATGACTCACTGGGAAAGAGGAGAGGACCTAATAAAGAGAAATTCAAGTGGTGCCTTTCTTGCAAATTTACTTGCTTCAGTTATGGTCCCTTGACAAGAAAAGGCCTTAAAAAACACATATGATGAAGCAGATTATGAAGGGTTATGACCTCACAAGTGAACACACTCATAAGAAGAATAAACGACCCAAAGGCACAACCTTGGGTGGGAGTAGAGAGCTGCTCTACCCAGGTGACGCCAGCATAGAAACAGGCTTTAATGAGGCATCCATATAGCTCTGGGGAGAAAGCCCTGGGAAGAAAGGTTCTTGCATAAAAATACCAACAAAAAAAACAGGAGAAAGATTTACGGCAATCCCAGGTGCAGCTACAGGTTGGGCAGAGAAGTGCTTCAGAGCACCCCAGCAGAGAAGGACTTAAGAGTGTTGGCTGATGAGATACTGAACACGAGCCAGCTTCAGTGTGCACTTGAGCCCAGAAGCCAACTGTGTCTTGGGCTGCATCCAAAGGAGCATGACCAGCAGGTTGAAGGAGGTGATCCTGCCCCTCTGCTCTGCTCTCGGGAGACCTCACCTGGAGCATTGTGTGCAGTTCTGGTGTCCTCAACATCAAAAGGACATGGAGCTGTTGGAACAAGTCCAGAGGAGGCCACGAGGATGATCAGGGGGCTGGAGCATCTCCTGTATGAAGACAGGCTGGGAAAGTTGGGACTGTTCAGCCTGGGGAAGAGAAGGCTGCGTGGAGACCTCCTAGCAGCCTTCCAGTATCTGAAGGAGGCCTATAGGGATGCTGGGGAGGGATTCTTCATCAGGTGCTGTAGGGATAGGACAAGGGGGAATGGGTTTAAACTGAAATAAGGGAAGTTTAGGTTAAATACAAGGCAGAAGCTCTTCACTGTGAGGGTGGTGAGGTGCTGGCACAGGTTACCCAAAGAAGTGGTAAATGCTCCATCCCTGGCAGTGTTCAAGGCCAGGTTGAACAAAGCTTTGGGTGACATGGTCTAGAGTGAAGTGTCCCTGGTTATGGCAGGGGGGTTGGAACTAGGTGATCTTAAGGTTCTTTCCTCATAGAACCCTAATTATTCTATGATTGTATAATTCTATTGCTGCAAGACAATGTACCACACTGTCACAACTACATATTTATGGACATGGACACTGAGAAGAAGTAAGGAGGGTTTACAGGAAAATTGTCAACTTCAATGCAGTTAATTCAATAAAAGACAACTTTTTTATTGTAATTATCATCATTGTTTTGACAATTTCATTTTTCTGCAGAGGCATTTAGCGTTTTAAATGTTCTCATTTCTTTACTGGGTATACAACTCATACAGTAACAGGAGATGGACAAACTCTACAGGGAAGAAAAGCCTTTTCAAAGTCAATAAAAGTTAACAGAAAAAAAAATTGTACCATCTTCCCTTCCTTGCAAAGCATCATAGAATCATAGAATAGTCAGGGTTGGAAAGGACCTTAAGATCATCCAGTTCCAACCCCCCTGCCATAAGCAGGGACACCTCACACTAAACCATGCCACCCAAGGCTTCATCCAACCTGGCCTTGAACACTGCCAGGGATGGAGCACTCACAACCTCCCTGGCCAACCCATTCCAGCGCCTCACCACCCTAACTGGAAAGAATTTCTTCCTTTCATTATTACAGGTAACTATCCCAAGTCTAATCATATGTCCTGTCCTCTCCTGTCAGAACTGCAGGTACTTTTGAAAAGTAGCTTTCTTATAAAGAAGTGAAGTGAAAGTATAAAATTATTACTTAGAGTTGATGACAAAGAAGTGTCTTTCAGGAAGATGACTGGCACATCCATAACCAAGACTTGTAATGTGGATTTGTCACTTTGGTTAACCTGGTTCAGCATCAGACACCAGTATGTGGTGTGTTTTCCAGTATTGGGTACTACACAACAGTCTGTCATGGGAATTTTCACTAGGACTCCTGTTTCTTCTTCCACTACTTTTACAGCAGCGACCAAAGTATCTTTTCTTCTCATGTGACAAAGACCAACTATCACACAGACATGCTTCTTATATAAAATTTGGTTTATGAACTCAGAACCTTCTTCGGGATCACTCTCCTTTGTTGCAAACACCTCAAACTATATGCTTTCAGCAACTATAATTCCCTTAAGGCAAGCACCCATTTTATATAGTATTTTAACCAATTCTACAGTGTGGTGGCGGGGAGGCACTTGACCAACTGACATTACAAAGTAAGACCACATGTCATTTCACTGATGGAGAAACATGAAAAAGTTTATCCTCTTTCAAGAAATGTACTGCAGGTTTTTTTTATCATTCACAAGTTTTAGGGAAGAAAAGCTGGGGAGAACAGAGCAGGTAGATTATCTTCCTGGTTTCTCTTCTACCATGCTTTGGCATTGCCATCTATTTGACTATGAGTCTGGCAGGTCTATGCTATCACCATAGCACACATGCTACCCTTGCACATGACTGATCTAGCTTCTATCCCTCATTTTCAAAATGCATTTGTTCCATTTAGATATTTCCTGCGGCTATGCACAGTTCTGCCAGTAAATGGAAAACAGAACAGTTTTTAATAATAAGCTACTCTTACCTAAATACTTAACAATTATTAAAGAATTGAAACATTATTGCTAAATTAAACTTACACTTTACAGTTGTGTGAGGTATAACACCACCAAAAGAACTATAAATTGACCAGCTAAGTAATCTGTTACTCCTGAATCAATTTCTTCTTGAAGATTTCTCTAAGAGGTTATCTAACATTGGAAAAAATGAAGGTAATCAAACGCTACCGGCTGCGCTTGAACCTTCCAACACAACAATAATTATTTTGCTGTGACCTAAAATTAAACCAATTTATTTTAAAAACACGACACTTCAAGTGCAATAGAAGCTTGTACAGTTGCTAGAAGGACAAAGCCACTTGCCTTGGGGTTTCTGCAGAGGATGCATTTTGGCCAGTGGAGTTTTGGTTTTGGGCTTCCTTCCAGTTTGATGGATACATTGCGCCGGGCTGATGTGCTGCAGTTCCCCACATGCTTCCAACACCGGATTTGACTCAATGTGACATTTGATTTGAAAAGGAGAGCAAGGGCAACCTGAAGGAGAGAGGGGAAAAAAGTAATTATTTCATTCTATTAATCCTGAAGAAAAATTGTGCTACTTTTAGAAGTATATCAGTCATCTAAACTTCTGAGGAAAGGGAGGGGAGTAGGAGAAAGGTGAGCCATTCACTTCCAAGTTATTACAACCAGTATATCCAGCCTTAATGATCCTCTAGCTGATGATAATCAAATTGGCTGACTGATAAGACAGATGGAGTTTTGCTAATCAAATCTCCTATTAATTAATTACTTCTTCAGTAAGGACACCCAAAATAAAAGAGTAAATATAGAACATAAAAAGCATTTCAAAAGGATTTCTCCAACCAAACAGAAATACAAGTGCCTCAGTATATAATATCATGTCATTTAGGAACATACAACTAAGTTATGGTGAATTACAAACATGTCTGCATGGCGAGAATGGTATAATCACCATTCCTTCAGGATATGTAATCATTCAAGCTGTATTTTACTGCTACTGATTATTTCTTCTTTAATAAAATACTAACATTCTTTCAAAAGGCTCTGGTTTGAAAGATGCCATTAAGATAAAATACAGCGGTAAAATAGAGAAAGAAGTGATTAATATGTTTGTTTGCGTTTTAATTTAACATTCTTGATTCATTTGTGTGGGAACTGTGGAAATAAACCTATATATCCACTTTCACATAGCGGATGCTCCATTGTTTTATTTGGTTTGGGGTTTTTTTGGATTTGTGGAAAGCCTACAGCTTTACTGGTATGTCATAAGAAGGTAAAAAAAGAGTGTAAAAAGGACTGTGGTTTAAAACTGCTGCAATGGAACACAGTAATAAACATGCTTCCAGCAGTGTTGAGAAATTCAAAACATATCAAATGTACAAATCTGAATGCTAACTCATGAAAAAATGGCATTCTTTCCATATTCCCATTTTAAAGTGGACTAGCTGAAATAACCTGCATCCTGTAGAAAGGATTCATTTAAATGTGAAACTCCAATGTTTGCCTTCCTGTGATGTGTTCAAGAACACGGCATTAGCTTCACAAATGCAACCTACTCTTGGTGAAATTTATATTAAGATCAAAAAACTGAACTGACAAGCACCTCCATCCACATCAACTAAATTATCCTGAGTTTATACTAATAGTATTAAATAAGGATGTGACCTTCTGAATAAAACCTCTGAGCCATACAGCCAGCCTGGGGAGATGAGCTGAAGGCTTAAAATGCATAAACTCCCACAGATAGACATTTTTGGTTTTTTTACCAGTGTAGTCAATTTTGCTGACCAAAATCAGGTCCATTGGCACACGTGTATTTACTGATCTCTGCCACCAAAATATACAATCCTGGAACTCCTTGGTATGGCTGACAGTTGCTTCAGTTGAAGCTTCATTAGCACTTCTAGCACAAAATCTGCTTTTCAGCAGATTTGAGACCAGCTATTAAAATATCCTTCCAGCTGAAACCAGGAATTTATAAGTACTAGGCTTTATTCAAATATAATCTCACTTATCAGGGAAAGGTAGTAAAAACAGAAGTATATTAGAGCAGATTAGATTATTGCAAACACATCTTCATAGAAAAAGCTTATGCAGATACCTCAGCTCTGGGTATCAAGATATCCCTCTGACAGCAAAAGCAAGAGCAGTGCTGCAGCAGGATTACTTTTTAGGGGAAGGACCAAGACTTTCTCATTATTAACAGTAGCTCAACACAGCAAGAAATTAAAATTGAGTGTAACAGAAAAGCTCTAATTCAAGAAAATTAAAAGGGCAGCAAAGAGAGCTCAGTGTTTCAGCAGGTATTCACCAGTGCCTGTGTCTGGAAGACAAGCCAGCGATGCTGTATATTCCTAAAAATTACTTTAATGATCCAGTTCTTCAGTGGACAAATCTCTGTACCTCCAACAGCTATAGCAGAGATCAGAAGACACCTCTAACCATGCAATGTCTGATCACAGAAGCACTGTCTCTGTCCTCGGGTTCCACAACCCAGGGGTGTCTTCACCTGGGCATTCTAAGCTGAGCCCAACTACTCTTGTGCTGACTTGGGTTAAGGTACTGGTTGCCCTGACATCTTTTAAAATAAGAGCTTGTGCTCACTTGCTTGCTTTCAAGTGCATGGCACCACCAGACACCTCTTTTATTTCTGGAGTAAAAGCTCTTACAACCTGCTCACACTACTGAAAAGTAGAGCACTTTGATGAATATTTGATGAATCCACATAGAAGTTTTTCTCTTCTACTGCATAAACTTATCAAACAATAAAGGCATGAAACCCTCCAAAAGTATGTACTCAACAAACATGTCCGTCTTGCCCAAAACAAGCTCTGAACTTGGTGCTAAATGCTCAAGGACTTGTGGTCAGAGGCATCTGCAGAGTAAATTCTTAGCAAAGCCTTATGCTGCTTTCTATTAAGCAAGACCTGATAGTAATGGAAAAAAAAAAACCAAAACCCACCCCCCCCCCCCAAAAATCCACGAAAAAACCCCAACAACCCAAAAACCAACCAACCAAAACACCCAAAACAAAACAAAACCCAAAAACCCCGCCAACAAAACAAAACATCTAAAACCTCATTATTTTGTATCATCTTACACATTGCATATCCAGGTTACTGCTGAAAATATATCACTGCTCACCTACTGCCCACACCTAACCTGCATATTTATTGATGAAAAAATACGTGGGCACAGAGAAGAAAATAAAACTGGTAAGTAGCTGGAAAGAAGAGGAACTTGGAAAGCCACAAGTGCCTTAAACACCAAATGTAGTGTTGGCTCTAAATCAAGACAAATATGCATGGGTGAAACCACAGAAGTGGCTTTCATTCTTTTTTGTTCAATTGAAGCCAGGATGGCTCTCTCTATTCATCTCTGATGTGGCCCCAAGGGGTGCTTTCTGCACACAAGACAAAAATCCACTTTCCTTACATGTCTTTTCAAGTGCTTTATTATTTGTGAGAACAAGATTTACTGGATTATTTCACATGGAATTCTCTGAAAGCAAAACCCACTGTCTGCTGGGCACACTCCAGGGTGCTCCTGGGAATGGAGGAGACAGAAAACATAAACAAGACCCAGGCATAGCCCACAGAACCACCAGATGCTTCCAGAGCTGGGAGGAGGCGACGGGACCCCCATCACCTGCCTTCCTGTGCCCACCAAACCTGCAGGACCCAAGGCAGAAATCACCTTCTCCTTGCTGTCCAGTCCAGTGCTGGATTGTGCAACCTCCCTAGACCAGGTTAGCCATAATTGCCATGGAAGCATTTGGGATGTGCTCTGGTATGGGCAAATTGATAAAAAGTGGTTTTCCCTGTCCAAACCTTATAAAAAGCTACTGCTAATAGACTGTTATTCACAGGGACCCTGGCTGATGCTGATTTCACATCTGATCCCTGGTTATCTGTGACAGCTCCATAGAGAAAGTCACCACCTGCCCAGACATGGACATGCCAGCACCTTCAAGCACACACAACTAGCAGAGCTTTAACAGCCTGAGCAAGCACTTCCAAACATCTTACACTTTGCTGTGAAACTCACCTTTGCTAAGCACTGTCCTTGTGTTTTTAATGTGTTTTAGCATATATACTTCATGGCTTGTTTGAAATTCTCCTCACATGAACAGCACTGCTTACAATTTCACTGTCCAAAATCAATCCAAGCAGAAAATGGAAAAGATAGTGCTTTCCAGAGATAATTTTTTGCACTCTATTAATAAAACAGTATGTATTTAAGGCTCCTAGTAAGATGAAACTTAAACAAAACTTCTGAAAATGCCTAAGAGAATGTACAATTTATACCTGCAACACAAATGGAAAAATAACTTCGGTCCTTCCAACAGAAACCAACACAAGCAGGAAACTCACGACACAGAGGAATTTCTCAAGTATCTCCCCTTATCCTCACTAAGCTGTCTGTACCCAAAAGAAAGCCTAGGGTTTTGAAAAATTGCTCTCAGACACTGCTGCAAATTTGAAGGCTGAGATCTGAAGAGGGGCTATGGACAAGGGCCTGTAGGGACAGGCCAAGGGCAATGGCTTGAACCTGCCAGAACAGGGGAGACTGAGCTGAGCTCAGAGGCAGAAGCTGTTCCCTGGGAGGGTGCTGAGGCGCTGGCACAGGGTGATGGCCCAGAGAAGCTGTGGCTGCCCCATCCCTGGCAGTGCTCAAGGCCAGGTTGGACACAGGGGCTTGGAGCAAGCTGCTCCAGTGGAAGGGGTCCCTGCCNCTTGAACCTGCCAGAACAGGGGAGACTGAGCTGAGCTCAGAGGCAGAAGCTGTTCCCTGGGAGGGTGCTGAGGCGCTGGCACGGCACAATGGCCCAGAGAAGCTGTGGCTGCCCCATCCCTGGCAGTGCTCAAGGCCAGGTTGGACACAGGGGCTTGGAGCAAGCTGCTCCAGTAGAAGGTGTCCCTGCCCGTGGCCGGGGTTGGAGCTGGATGAGCTTTAAGGTCCCTTCCAACACAAACCACTCTGAGATGTGACCAACCAGTGGAACGGCTTTCCTACTCCTGCCATCACTGCTATCACCCACTGTTCTGGGAGCTTCATTTCCTTATTCTTTGGTGATTTAGGCTCTCTGCTACATCAGTGAAATCAACAGCTCCAAGAAGCTGTGTAGTGTGACCCAGGTCCCATTCCAAGCATGCGAACGCATTAGAATTCTCTCAGCATCTAAAGTGCATTTTCAAGCATCTGAAAGTGAAACTGGCTGTTGCATCCACAAATACATCCAGTAATGTTGTCTCAATTTCTAATGCTGTTCTGTAATATGCATCACACACATTAAAAGCATAAGCAATCATAACCAGTCTGATTAAAAACTTGCCTGCAGGAAAATGCACAAAGACAAATGAACTACAATCTATGTAATGGTAAAAGACATTTTTGCAGCTAACAGGAATCTGGACAACTAAACTTGTTGACCAGATTTTAAAAGAACAACAATGTAAGGATATATGCCCAGGGAGGTTGTGAGTGCTCCATCCCTAGCAGTGTTCAAGGCCAGGCTGGATGAAGCATTGGGTGACATGGTTTAGTGTGAGGTGTACCTGCTTATGGCATGGGGGTTGGAACTGGATGATCTTAAGGTCCCTTCCAACCCTAACTATTCTATGATTCTAAACCCCTCAGCTGTTGACAGGTAGAGCTATTTCAAAAGTTATTCCTTGCCTAACCATATTAACAGCCATCTTATCAGGAATGTAGTTCTTCCCAAAGTCTGGCTATAAACCAAGCATACACCATGTACCTCTAATCTCTGTCGACAGGTTTCATTATATCCAGCTCAAGCATTCCTGTCTTTTCAACTGAAACATCCACTTGAGAATTCCCTAATGCTGTCACTGACAGTGAAGCTCTCTCTTCATCTCTTCCTCCTTATTAAGAGCCTTTCAGGAGGGAGAGCCTGATCTTGCAGCAGAAACCCACTATGGTATAAAGCAAAGGGCTTCAAGGTCACAGCTGATGTCTGTATTCAAATAAAAAAGCAAACTGCAAAGAGGAACTCTGACACAAAATAAAAGGTGCTGATTATGCCTTCCTTGTGTCAGCAGGAATTTGGTGAATAGTATAATGCTCTGTCCTTCATGCTCAGGCTATGCTGCAGATGCAGCCAAGGCCATCTTTCAAGAAGCTACATACAGCACCCACTATACTGTAGAGAAACCCAGTGCTCACAGCCTCACCTGCCACATACTGCGATGAAATTATCCCATGGAGACAGCTCTAGCAATGGCACAAAGCTATCCTACTTGTTACAATCAGTTATAAACATCTCAACACTATTCCCAGTGGTCCAGGACCACAAGCTCTGGAGCCTCTGTTTTTCCTCATCTCGCCAATTCCATGACGCCCTGCACTGGACTAGCGCCTAATCCCTCCTGCTGAGCAAAATAAGGGCAAAGCCTTTCCCATCCTGCCACCAGGCATACAGGTTGCCCAGAGAAGCAGCCCATCCCTGGCAGTGTTCAAGGCCAGGTTGGACACAGGGGCTTGGAGCAAGCTGCTCCAGTGGAAGGGGTCCCTGCCCGTGGGAGCAGGGGTTGGAGCTGGGTGAGCTTTAAGGTCCCTTCCAACCAAATCAGTCTGTGGTTCCATACCCTTCTCTTCCCTCTTCTGTTGTTTCATTAACTCCAGTATTTTCCTCCAATCCACTTAAAAAATCACCTCTTCCTTGTGCCCATGGCTGTAAACCCCAAGGGGTGTAAAGCAGCGCATGCCGGGGTTGTACATATACCCTCCTATCAAACTCACCTCAATGACAATGACAGTGTAACCATGTTACTTCACCTGACAACTGTTTTTAAGTCATTACAAAATGTCAGCTTCAATAAAAAGAATGACAGCTTTAAGAAACAAGACACAACCAGGAAAACATCCATGTTCAAAAGCGAGTTTGAATCCAGAACGGACTGCAATTCTAGATCAAAAGAGAGATGTATTACTTACTTGTGTGTGAGTGGAGACCCTCACTTTTTTTCTCATTTGCTCAAGCTGTAAGACAACTAAAAATAAGGGTGATCAGCTCATGACGCAGCTCTCATTTCATGGCTTAAAATGCCATGCTCACAGGAACTGACCCCCCCCCCCCATCCCACTTCCGACCATCAGTGGGGTTGGGGGACTCAAAGAACAGAAACGTGGCAAATGCAGGCGGAGGAGCTTTACTGAGCACAAGTAGCAGGAGATTGCAGTGAGTCTGCAGAAAAACGTTCTCTAGTTTTATGTTTCACACATGTCTGAAATGCAACATACAGGACATGGATGGCTTGGAAGCTCGAATCTCTCTGAAACAGAACAGAAATTTTGATCTCTTTAAAAAGCTTTCTGCTTGGTTTAGTGCTATATGCAAGAACAGCCAGTAACAGCAGTAACATGCCACAGAAACAAAACAAACTGGAAAACACCACTTCTCAGCACTCAAACTCTCAGGCTGCTTCCCAGCCCCTCTGGGGAATGAAGGGCCCTGGTACAACCATATGGAACCTCCTCAGAAGGGTTAGACTGGGTTATCTAAATAGCTTTCTGAAGGTAAAGGCACTAAGTCTGCTATGAAACAGCCGCAGAAGTGACAATAAATGCAATTCGGGAGGCCGGTTAAAAGGTTTCCATCAGAAGTCCCGAAAATTTTCCACGCTTCCCTCCTCCTCCTGCTCTCCCATCAGAATCCTACCATGGGAAACCATCAAGGAAGAAACAAAATGTAGATTTTTCAACTGAAACGCTTCATTTCAGGGCAAGCACCATCCCTGGGGAGCTGCAGGAGGGCAAACGGTCTGTGTGTCCTCAGGATAAGTCCACACAGCCTGCAAAGCACCCCAGGTTGCTTAGTCTGAGGAGGCCTGTGAGGAACCTGGTAAATTCACTTTAACACACATGCAACACCACAGAAGGCTCTCCAGAAAGAAAAAAAGCGATTTTCCACAGAAAGAACCAAATAGCTAAAATAAACAGATCTGTGCATATAAAGCACTAGGAGCAGCTTCCGCAGGCCTGCAGTAGCAGGACTTGGGATTTTGAGATTTACTGTACTTTTATCCTGTTCTACTTTTAAATGCCTTCACTGAGGATGTTTCTTTTAACAGACATTTCCATAGCATCCCCAGGGGCACTACTAAACATCACTTTGATAGTATCTTCCATAAACTTACATCAAGACTTCACACTTTCAACTTGCTTTTAAAGCAAGTTCCTGCACACTAATCCAATTAATTCAAGGCTACACTTTACTGGCACCAGCACATACCTTATGCCACTCATCATCTGATTCAGAACTTACATACTCCTGAGAAACCATGGAGCTGCTGCGAGGGCTGGAGCAGCTCTGCTCTGGAGCCAGGCTGAGAGAGCTGGGCTGGGGCAGCCTGGGGGAGAGAAGGCTCCTCAAGCGGAGACCTGAGAGCAGCTCCAGGGCCTAAAGGGGCTGCAGGGAACCTGGAGAGGGGCTTGGGACAAGGGCCTGTAGGGACAGGCCAAGGGAATGCCATGAACCTGCCAGAACAGGGGAGACTGAGCTGAGCTCGGAGGCAGAAGCTGTTCCCTGGGAGGGTGCTGAGGCGCTGGCACAGGGTGATGGCCCAGAGAAGCTGTGGCTGCCCCATCCCTGGCAGTGCTCAAGGCCAGGTTGGACACAGGGGCTTGGAGCAAGCTGCTCCAGTGGAAGGGGTCCCTGCCCGTGGCAGGGGTTGGAGCTGGGTGAGCTTTAAGGTCCCTTCCAACCCAAACCAGACTGGGATTCTGGGATTCCTAACTCTTTCTGGCGCTTCTCTGTTTTTACACACTCATTTCAGTGCTGTGTCTGTATCTCTTATTACAATCTCTTTTTTATTGTCCCATCCAGAACAACATCTAACCCAGGTCTTGTGCAATGCCATTCAAACCCTCCTCTGCCTCTGGGACATTTCACACCTGATCATGCAGCCAGGCATTACTCCACAACTGTTATAAAGAATTCATCACAGAATTTTAATGATTCTTTTAATCTAATTTTATTTCACTTAAAGAATTAGCTTTTCCACAGACATACATTAGCCTTTTCCTTGCAATAGTCAAGCATGTTGAATGTCCCATTCAACACTGCTTGGACAGGGTACCACAGCACAGTTCTCATTTTCTATCCTGCATGTAAATTAACAAACCTCACTCCCCAGACCCATTTGTCCAGCAAGAACTACTGATGGTACTGTTACTGTAACACCCAAGGCAGGATTGCATCTGTCAGCATGAGCTCTTTGCCTCCCAGGACTGCTGGGTGTAGTTTGGTCACCAGGGTTCCTCCCTTAGGTATGGGTTAGCTGGCAACTGCTATTAAAAATGGGCTATAGAATTTATTTTTAAGTATTTGCCCTAAATTTGTAAGTATGTACATGTATAAAATTTATATACATTTATACAATATAAAGCAGTCAGGAGAGGATGTCTGAGCCATGGAAATTATCAGCTTCACATCTAAGTATGTATCAGAGCACAACACAGATCTGTAAACCAAATTCCTTTATACTTACTATGTGACAAGGTAAAGAAAAGACAAGCATGTCTTAGAAACCCTGCTGCTAGAAAGTCACTACACACAACCTCACACTGAGGCACGGGAAAAAAAAAACCCAGACAACAGACCTAAGCAGCACTTGCTTCTTGGTTCAGGCTTTTCATGGTGCTCTGACTACAACTGGCCACCACACCACCCNCACAACCTCACACTGAGGCACGGGAAAAAAAAACCCAGACAACAGACCTAAGCAGCACTTGCTTCTTGGTTCAGGCTTTTCATGGTGCTCTGACTACAACTGGCCACCACACCACCCACTGCAACACAAAGCAAGGACTCTCGAAAGATTATTCAGATACTCCACATTCCCACCAGAGTGGGAATGACAGCATTTGCTGAGGTGTGATCAACTCCACTTGCTGCAAGCAGAAAAAATTCGAACTACTTTTCCAGGAGAAAAAGGCAGAATCTAGCATTAACTGCATGGAAGGTCATTTCCCTAGCCAAAAAAACCTATTTATTATTATTTTCTAGCAGGCTACTGAGCCAATTGTCACCAGATAAAAGGCAAAAGGAAAAGAACAGCAGCTTAAAGGGAGGCAGGACCAGCTCCCAACCCCTGTGATTCCAAAGGGGCTGCAGAAGCAGAAGTAGCAACCACAGAAACCATACTGAGAACAGAATGAAAATACACTCACTTAAATGGAAAACGAGAAAGAAAGCAGAGTCAACCACCACATAACACACTCTCCACCAGAATAACACACACACTAAAGCTTGAAACAGAAACATTTTCGGGTTTTTTTGCATGAAACAGGACATGTTGTTGCAGCCAACAGACACTTACCCGTCTTCTCAGGTTATGAGTGACACTAAAAAAGCTGTTCCTTTTAAAGCAAACCAAGTCCACATGGACACTGAGGTCAGGACTGGCTGCACTTCACAGCCCCTAAAAGCCCTTCAGTGGCTAATAAACCTCTGAGTGAATTTAATTGAAACTTTGCTGGAGTTTGGGTGGCAGTTGATGAACTTTGTTTGGGGGGCTGTTGTTTTAAGTAGTCATGTGCTCTCTGCTCCTGCTATCTAAGGTATGATAGTGAACTACAGTCAATGACCTGACTGGTGCCACTGTTATAATCCATACTTTGCCACATATCCAAGTGGCAATCCTCTAGCTCCTTCTTTCATTTCATGACAAACCTGAACCAAATTAATTCTTTTGTTTGTTTGCTTGCTTGGGTTTTGGTTTTGTTTTTTTGTTTGTTTTTGTTTCATGGTTGTTGGGTTTTTTTTCTTGCTTATATTCTGTACCCCTCTAGACAATATCAGTCTGCCCTTAGCTCTTATTTCCACAGCACCTGACACAGGTGCCCACCAGCAACCTTTGCAGTACAACAGCATTTCTATCACATTTCAGAACTTGGACTTATCTTACTAGAACTGGCCCCAAACTTTAGTTTAAAGCCTCCAGCGACATCCATAGTCAGGGGACAAAGGAAACATTTCCAATTTTACAAAAACGTGTTTATGTCTCACTCTAGTGCTGGAGCCTGTTCAGGGGTAAGTAAATCCTTGAATTTAGCTATAGTTTGCTTAGCATTTACACACAGCCTGCTTTCCACACAGGCACAGAGTAAACACTGAGGGATACTGAATATCAGGTCTCCATAACTGGAAGGCAGAGTTATGAACTTTCACGATGTAACAAAATAAAAGGGACAGGCTATGAAAAACTCATTTTTCTGGAGGAAGCATTTAGCTGACGTTTCCCCCTGAAATGGCACCGTTGAATTACTCTAGCCTAAAATAATAAGCACAGTAACCTTCCATGACACCAAGATCAAAGGTTAGGGAAAAAAAAACAACCCTGAGACTCCTCCATCTAGTAAGGGAAGCAGGTTATATGTATAAACACTGTGGCATAAAGCGTGACAAAGCAAAGGAGGAGCAGCCTGGGGCAGATGTCAGCCAGTGTTACACTGAGGGTGACAAGAGCCCTGCTCACAGCACACACCAGGAGATCTGGCCATCAAGTGGGGCTGTCAAATGATGTTCCTCTAAAAAGGAAAGGTGGGCGGGAAGAGAAGAGCAGCCAGGCTCATCTCCTTGGTGCATACAGGTTTTATTTTGCCATTCTGAAGTGCAAAGCAGCTTGTTTAAACTTCAGATTTCAGACTTAATTCCTGCAGCAGGCAAGGCTGCTACCAGAAGTCCAGCTGAAGTTGTTGCAGGTGCCTAACTTAGCAGATAGAGGGAGAACTGGATTTTCATTCACATATTTCATTACCTTTATAATAAGACCCAGCATTCAGTAACTCATCAGCCTTGGTTTGCTTCTATTTTCTCCTTGGCAGAAAGATTCACTGAAGATGGAATATAATAAACCCTCATTTATTCCTGATTTCTTACTACAAAAAAATGTAGTGCTATTATATAGTATTGGGCAGACAACAGAGGACACTGACTCGCAGGCTGAGTCTCTCATACCACCACTGCAGGGTCTTGCAGCAGAGCACCAGTGTTTCAACTTAACCTTTCCCCCCCTCTTCCTCTCCATAGTTCAAACTAATTCAGTTTTACTCTGGTCTCTGGATTCAGCCTGAATGTGTCTTGCACAACACTGAGATGCTCACCTAGGGACTACCTCTGGCCCCCCAGAAGAGAACATCTCACACAAAACTGTCCTTGATTCCTATACAGTGTCCTCAGATAGGAACTGAAAGCTCACTGAGGGCAATGTGCAGTATGTGGCTGCAAACTATCGCTTTTTCACCACGGATTTCCCAAGTTAAAGCCACCATTTGCCTTATCTGACAACCTCAGAGCCCTCACTGGTGCCTCTGTGAAGATGCACATGCTGGACCCCTGCTGACAGGAAGCAGGCAGAACCACCATTCAGTGGTCCTAAGATTTCCCCTTATATGAGCACAGAGTTTGTTTGGGTCTTGGTCTTTTTCTCTTGACAGGTAACAGGCTTTTCTTTATGATGAAAGTGTCCTGATTTATAATTGCACTGATTATGCAAATCATAGAACATATTTCAAGCTAATAACACTCCAGGGACTTCACATCTCTACTTTCTTAACACAGGAATCATGACACCAGAGCAATCCACTATGGTAAAAATCTAGAGTCTATACCAGTTAGACACTAAAAAATGATCCCAGCCAAAGCCATTTCATTTGCTCCTTTTGGATTACCTGCATCTGGTGATTTTACTGTCATGGGGAATCTCTCCCAATCTCTTTGTTCTCAAAGAGGAAGACAGAGAATGTGCAATTCCCAGGATTGTTTATATTGTGGGAAGGGAGGGGGAGAATAAAAAATCAATTAAAAAATGAGGGAAAAGTGTTATGCTGCCCACCTTCCAGTCATTTAAAAGACTACCATACCCAAAGGTGAGAAACAGACAGATGCTAGTCTCAGTAAGCCAGATTCCAGCCTTTATTTAAAACTGTGTCACAAAAATAGGCTTTATGTGCTTCATTTCTCCTTTTACTAGAAGTGTATTGATTGGTTTTGTTAATGACCAAAGCACCATGCAAGACTCTCACACTGCTCAGTTGATGTGCTTGTGGATCTTAATAGCACACATTACTGTAAGTAAACTCTCATTTAACCAGCAAGGAGAATAAAAATTATCCTTTGCTTAAGATTCAGTGACAACAGATTATCTCCAACAGGGTCCCAAACAACTGGTTTTCTTTTTTCATCTTGAATCATTTTATTAGTTTTAGTAAAACAGTAGTTAGCCTCTGCTCATTTCAAAGTCTACTTAGGTACTAAATAAAAAGTAGGTAAAACTCAGCTCAGCTTTTTTTTGCTCTGCAGGAGAGGACCAGCTTTCCTCTGTCACCACAACATGCTGTCACCCCATACTGCAGAAGCTGAATTTTCTTTACTTCATTATTGAAAAGCATAATGAGTATTTTTACACTGATGCACTACTTTGGTAGTAGAACTGCATGTTGTAAAATACAGAACAATTTCACAATAGTGCATTCCCAGTAGTTCACAATAATCATTAAAGGAGAATATATTTAATCCCTTAGTGCTTCTTGGTAACTCTCTACTTGAAAATTGAATTTACAGAAAATGACCAAGCTGCAGAGTCTTTGAGGGTGGAAGGGTCTTCTGGAGATTTTCAGACCAACCTCTACTCAAAGTAGTATGGTCACATAGAGCAGGTTGTTTCGGACCTGGTTTGACTATCTCCAAGGGGTTTGAGCAACCTGGTCTAGTGGAAGGTGTCCCTGCCCATGGCAAGGGACTGGAACTGGATGAGTTTTAAGGTCCCTTCCAACCCAAACCAGTCTGTGACTTTGTGATAATGGTATGAACCTATGAGAATTATTCTATCCTATTTACTACAGTAGCAGCCACAGTTTAGAGCAGCTGTGCAGCACTGAGAGGCTAAAAACAAGAGCATCATTAGTGCTGAGCCACTACCTCATGACTGTACTTGTGACAAAGCAATACCACTTGGCTACTGCAAAGCCATTGCAATGGGAGCCTCAGAGTGGTCCAGCCACCACGAACCTAGACACCACTCCCTAGAGACACTGAGCAGCCTACAACATTGACCAAGGTCCATGCCACACTGCACTGGTTTCACAGCTAAATAGAAAACACAGTTCCTACCATCATCAGTGCAGCCTCAGGCTCTGTAGACTGCACCCTCGCAGCAGATACGAGTCTGCCAGGTTATTCCAGGTGCTCCTGATGCTGAACCCCATGTTGCTTCCAACTACAATGGGATATACAAGCATATTCTATACTTTCCAGATGGAGAAACCATGAACAAAGCATGATTTCCCTCACACTAACATCTTCTTCACCTAGATCAATGCTTCTTCATTCTGTGATCCACAAATCTCTAAGGGCTGAAGTGAGAGCAAGAAAAAGAAACTGTCCACACAAACAACACACAGATAAACAAATCTGAAGAGACTGAAAACCACTGAACTGGCTCCAGTATGTTGGGACCCAGAATGGAGACAGGATGGTAGAAAGCACCCTTTATATTTTTTTCAGCCTGGCAAGCTCCAAAGAAAGTAAAACCATCTCAAAGGCCTGTAACACAGACTACAGAAAACAGCTGCAGTAAAAGGAACTATTATTAGTTTCCCTAACAAAACTCCAGCTAATTTGTTCTATCTGTAGGAACTATTTCATCTCTCCTGTTATCTTTAAATGCACTTTCATCAAATTAATACTACAAGGTGTGAAAACAAGAACATTTTGTAAGCACCCAGATGATTATTTGGGACAATAGTTATAAATCACAAACAGTAAAATTCTTACAACTGACAACTATACCTTCATTCTAAAGAAATAAACATATATACTTCATCTCCAAAATGCATGACAACTCTGCCAGTAATGATTTTAAAGACATTCTGAAGAAATCTGAAGCTCAAGATAAACAGGTAACAATTTCAGAATTGGAACATTAACCCAAAATATGTATTTAAATTAATACCCTCAAAATAGTATGTATTTTCTCTCTCTTAGGTGGTAAGTTTTCAATCCTGACACAAGGTAAGAAAGCGTTTAGTCCATCATTACATGCAATGCAATTGTTAACCAGCATTTTCAAATATAAATGTACAGCTAAGAAAGATAATAATCAACCATGCTACTTACACAGTACTCAATACTCAGGACATACCTGAGTATTTGTGTCTAAAATTGCATTAAATGCATTTACTGTCTGGCACTTGCTGTTTCACTAATTACTGGTTTTCATGAAACTTCAGTGTCATTATTTGATACTGTCCTTTATGGATAGAGACTACTCAATGCATACAAAGTATGCTTCCTGGCAAACTTGAGTTGTTAAGGATAAAAGATAACTGGAAATAATGGATTTAAAAATAAACGTGATTACAGAAATTTAGAAGCTATTAAGAAAAATGCAAAGAATTTTCATTATAAGAAAGAGTAGAAAAGATCATTACAAGATTATTTCAGATAATTAATGACTCTTGTAATGTCTTTATACTTCTGAGCTCTTACAGTCATTGACAATGAAACTATAATTTATTTATATGATCACAATTGCATCAGTTCCTTAGAATGAGTTACAGATAACTGGGTTTTGTTTGGTTTGAGCTTTTTTACATCTATTATCACATATTGACTTCAGCTAGCCTGAACTGCTGCCAACATCACATCACATGAAAATGAACGAGACACCTTCTAAAGCAGTATCTTTACATCTAAAGTGAGGACCTGAGTTAGCATCATCGATAAACAATGACATGGTAATACCAGTAGATCTCCAAGTTCCTTAGCACACATTCTGCCTCCTTGGGAACACACTGCTTGGTGCCACTCAAAGTGATCGACTCTGATCTCCAGGTACCCTCAGCTGAAGCACTGCTCTCAAAACGCAACAGCTCTGGTCAGGTTTCATTATGGATGACAGCAGAGGAAAGACCTTAACCATCAAGCAAATAACTGTTAAGAGGTGGTTTTAAATTTAAAAGCTCGTTTGCACTAATGATCATGAAGAATCCTGTATTTTGTTCACTGCAAGATGCATGCTTGCTGATAAAACCACCAGAATAAAACCACAGACAAATGGAAAAAAAATATAGCTAATCTCTCCAATTTTCTGGTCATGGATCCAAGCGGATTTCTTCTTTCTCACTGTGATGCACCTTCACCACCTGGTTAGATATAGGAATGCAACATCTACAGCCTTATTTTCCTAATCAGCTACCTGGGAAAACCATTCCTTGATTGAATGGATGTTTCTTCCTTTCCACAAAGCAGCCAGTTTTGGATTCTCAGATGCACAAAAAAGGCAACATCCTTTTTTCCAGGTTTATATTAAGAGAAAGGCACAGAGCATAAGATCTACAGCTGAGGAATATTACATTAATCTTCCATTTCCCAAAACAAGGAGCTGAAGCATGACAGGCTTAAGTGTAACAAACATAAAGTGTGTTAATGATTGGTTAGTTTTGCATTGACAAGTTGAATTTAGTGGATACCCAATACATGTACAGAATTCTGAGATTACTAAAACATGTAATTTAAAAGCATTCACAGAATCATAGAATGGAATCATAGAATAGTCAGGGTTAGAAAGGACCTTAAGATCATCCAGTTCCATAACCCCCTGCCATAAGCAGGGACACCTCACACTAAACCATGCCACCTAAGGATTCATCCAACCTGGCCTTGAACACTGCCAGGAATGGAGCACTCACAACTTCCCTGGGCAACCCATTCCAGTGCCTCAGCACCCTCGCAGCAAAGAATTTCTTCCCTAGATCCAGTCTAAACCTCCCCTGTTCCAAGTTTGAACCCATTACCCCTTGTCCTGTCACTACAGTCCCTAATGAAGAGTCGCTCCCTATAGCCCCCTTTCAGAAACTGGAAGCTACTATGAGATCTCTACAGAGCCTTCTCTTTTCCAGGCTGAACAGCCCCAACTTTCTCAGCCTGTCTTCAAATGGGAGATGCTCCAGTCCCTGATCATCCTCGTGGCCTCCTCTGGACCTGTTCCAACAGCTCCATGTCCTTTTGATGTTGAGGACACCAGAACTGCACACAATGCTCCAGGTGAGGTCTCCCAAGAGCAGAGTAGAGGGGAAGGATCCCCTCCTTGAACCTGCTGGTCACGCTCCTTTGGATGCAGCCCAAGATACGGTTGCTTTCTGGGCTGCAAGCGCACACTGCAGCTGGTTCATGTTCGTGTTCTCATCAACCACCACCCCCAAGTCCTTCTCTTTGGGCTGCTCTCAATCTCTTCTCTGCCCAACCTGTAGCTGTGCCTGGGATTGCTNCTTTGGATGCAAGATACGGTTGCTTTCTGGGCTGCAAGCGCACACTGCAGCTGGTTCATGTTCGTGTTCTCATCAACCACCACCCCCAAGTCCTTCTCTTTGGGCTGCTCTCAATCTCTTCTCTGCCCAACCTGTAGCTGTGCCTGGGATTGCTCCCACCCAGGTGCAGGACCTTGCACTTGGCATGTTTAAACTTCATGAGGTTGGCATCAGCCCACCTCACAAGCGTGTCAAGGTCCCTCTGGATGGCATTCCTTCCCTCCAGCGTATCCACCCAACCACACAGCCTGGTGTCATCGGCAAACTTGCTGAGGGCACGCTCAATCCCACTGTCCATGGCAGACACAAAGATGTTAAACAGGACCGGTCCCAACCCCAGTCCCTGAGGGACACCACTCGTCACTGACCTCCAGCCAGACACTGAGCCATTGACAACAACTCTTTGCATGCAGCCATCCAGCCAGTTCTTTATCCACCGA
>NDXB01018526.1:14219-32267 GCA_002631895.1 Agapornis roseicollis
TTTTTTTTTTTGTTTTTGTTTTAAATCCATTGCTGTTCTGATGCTTTTTCTGTGCCCTGCGGAACCTTGACCTCACTTTTGCTCTCATAGCTACTCCTGAAATGGGAAACAAGATGAAACATTTGATTGTGATGGCAGCTGCTTCCAGTAATACCATCTTTAGGAACATCTGCAGTATTTTCAGAACCTGCTCAAGGAGGAAGGCTGATTCACTGGAGCCTAGAAGTGGAGGTGTCAAAGCCTGCCATTAAGCCTACACAACAAAGCCAGTGTCAAGGCTACATACAGAGACACAATTTTTACTGCCTCTTCTGTTGCTGATGTGGGAAGAGTAAAATGTGGATGTTTACATGGTTAAATGAGGAGGTTGCAAAGTGTTACACAGTCTGTCTGCTTCTCTGGAGCACCAGCATGCTTATTTAAGGCATGTCTCTGCTGGTACCAGTAGCTGAACTTGAATGTTAAAGTTGTCCTCACTCAACCTTCATGCCTGAGAAGTGGAGTGGATGGGGAGGCAGCATTCTCATATGCTGTTCTACTCCCAAATCTAGATGAGAGAAAGTTAAGGGAAAATCACAGCTCTGACAGGCAGGCAATTTTCTCAGCAGGACAGGTCTTGACTTGTATTGGCTTAATTACCCCTCTCAGGTGGGAGGCCACTCTTTCTTCCCTCAACAGCCCTAGCTTGTGCAGTTCAATGTGCCATGTTCTACTTCTTGAGTGTTGTAGTCTTAATTCTTTCATCTTCTGTCCTGTCATTTAGTGGACTAGGGCATTATATTTGCATTTGGAGTAGCATGCTAGACATCGAGTGCATTTGCTGAATCTTTAGCCTGTGTCTCTTCTGCAGACTCAGGGATGTCTGCTGCACTCCCATTAGCTGAATATGTACTGTCATGTAATGTTAATGCTACCACTTCCTGATAAGAGTGTAATTTGAGTCTTTTGTAGATATATCATCAGTGCAGTGAGCTTTAAAGCTTTTTCCAGAATTGATGGAGCTGATACCATTTGGCTGCCTGTATTGCAGATGGTTTTTTTCCTCCTTATGATTGATCCTATGGTGAATATTTGGCTTATAAAAATCCTCTCTTACTAAGAGCTGCCTGGCTGTCACTAGTACCTCAAGTTCCCATTTATTCTTTGTATGCTTGCTGCAGTTCCTTGCTTGGCTTAGAAGGTCATAGCTAAGCCATTAGCCACTCTGTCACTTGCTAGATTTGTAGTAGTTGCTTTCTCCCAAAACAATAACCTTCAAAAACTCTTAAAAAGTCCATATAGCATATTTATATTCTTTCTATGTAGGAGAAGTCTTCCTAGACTCTGAAATAGATTTAGTTTCCAAGCAGGGTCTGTCATCAAGGAATTCAGGGTAAAAGATGAAGCCAGAAGAAGGAGGCCCTAGGAATATCTGTGCTAAGGGGGCAAACACCTTCAGTGCTGCAAGGCAGTATGCAGGACTGTCTCACCACTCTTGTTGAGCCACAGTGGAAGCTGAAGCTGTCTTCTTCTTCCCCTGTCCATGAAAGAAGGAAAAGTAGCAGCATTCATGTCCTGCAGAGAAGGGGCAAACAGGAGAGGGAGAGGAATGCCTGCCATAATTGCTTCCAGATGATTTCATTTTTTTTTTTTTTTTCCAGCATTCTCTGCTTTTAGATCCCAGGTAGAGTGAACATTTGTATGCATGAGCATCCTGGTACATGGGGAAGATGTCTTTTTGTTGTATTTAGTTACTTATGTTGCCATTAGGAAGCTTAAGCAACTGTGTGTGCCAGGGAGCAGTCTGCTCACACATACTCTGGCAATGCCTCTGCCAGGGGAGGTGGTTATCAGCCTGTTTCTGCCATCATCACAGCCAAAGGTTACTCTGGTGAGGGATGAAAAATTCCTGTGGGTGGTGCAGCTGTAACCAGAAGAGGCATGAAGGTTACCCCTGGGGATTTCTGCAACAAATTATTTTTGTAAATAGTTCATAGGTAATAGACTTCTGGAATAATCAGTCGCTAAAGCAGAGCCCTTAAGGACATACTTAATTGCATTGTTTAAATGAGGGCGTAGGTGTGGTTTCTTCTTCATGTCTCTGTTTGTTTTCTGGAAAAGTACAGTGTATGGTTCAAATATATGTTTAATTGATATTGTTACCTTCTCCACCCCCTCTTCTGTGGCTGTATCAGTGCTTGGAACTTTCAGAAGTTGTCTGTTTATTACCTTTGTGAAAACTTGTAAGTTTCTAGAAAGATCCTGGTTAGATGCACCCAGAATATTAGCTTCAATTTGTCCAGATTTAGAGAGGGGTCTCAGTCTCTTTGTTGTGGATTCAACATTTCTTTTATCTGTGGCACTTGCTGTGTGCTAGTAGCATTCACACAGTTTTGATGACCTTCCTGTAATTGCAGATGTCCTGAAGAGCACTCAGGCCTGAAGTCTGTAGGTAACAGGGACTTACCTGAATAAATATATATGTATTTAATATGGAATTACTGCTGGCAGTAGGGTTTCCTGCTCTACAGCAGTTGTGGGCGGGGGGGAGAGGAGGGGAAAGCTATATGTTTTATTCTTCTTTACTTTTGCTTTTATAAATAGAGTGTTGGGGGGAAAAAAGTAAACTTGCCAAAGAGGCAGGAAATCTGAGATTCAGTGGTTTAGCTTAAATACATCTTTCCTATTACCATTTCAAGTAATAATCATTAGTGTAAACAGAACGAGGCTTGGAGATGAGCTGTGTTCTGTATGAAAGTGCATGTATTTTTTTCTATTGTGACAAACCAGCAAAGTTGAATTTAAAGCCCTTCTGTGACATACCTTAGCAAAACCATCTCAGGATGCTTTTTGTATTTTTTTTATTCCCTGTTCTTTTTCCTGAAGTCGGCTTGCTTAGCATCTGGATATTGAAGCACCCTATGAAAAGCAGCATAAGGAGAGTTCATCTTTTAGGGCTTAGCTGAGGAGTATGCATCTCCCTTCAAGCTTGGAAGGTTACTTGTGCATTAATCCAGGTTTCATGCCAAGTGAAACACTTTATCTAGAGGTGCATGGTTTGAAAAAGTCAAATCTTGTAACACCACTTGAAATTTCAAAGGTGTATTGAGTTATTGACTCCCCCATAGTTCAAGTTCAAATGATTGTGTTGATACATCTCTTGCAGTATTTATGAGCAGTAGATGTGATCTGGTTTGTAAGTTTTAGGAAAAGTGGCAATTCAGGCTAGAAATGACAGGCCGATAATTTTATTATTTATAGAATTTAATATAGAGAACAGCATATAAGGAGATACTGTGTAACCTTTTTCAATCAGTTGCTGGTTTAGTTCTTGACTCATAGCAGGTGCTGCTTTTCAACAAGAGTATTAGAGCTACTTTGTTCTATTTCTTGTTACAAAAAGAAGTTTGGTTCCTGTCAATATTCTAGGGCAGTAGAAATTGGAAAGATACTCAGAGAAGATAGCTTCAGAAGATTAAATTTTATGTGGGCAAGTTCAGATAAGGCAGATAGCATGGGGAGAGAGAAAAAAGCCTTTGGACTTTGATACGTTACTTGTCTGCTTGGAGTCGCAAAGGACTGGCCTAAACATGTCTGGTTTGGTTTGGTTGTTTTTTTTGTTTGGTTTTATTTTTTTTTTTTCCTGAACTGTAAACAGCACAACCCCTTGGTGTGATTGTGGTTGTGTTTGTGTTGAGATGCTTTCTTCCTTGTGTGCCTAGCTCTGCTGCTGTGCAAGGGTAAGCTAACAGTGTGTTAAGCCACTTTGTCCCTGTTTAAAAGTCTCTGCAGAGTAGGAAAGCTATCATTGAAGCCAATCAGTTCTTATATTTAGACTATGTTTATGGTTGGATATAGGTACATGTATGTTCTTGATAACTTGTCCTAAAAACCAGTTTGAAACATAATGCTTGTTTGTCATGGGTGAAGTTTGGATTGCTAATAAAAAGCTCGGGTTAGGCACGTGATGGATGCTGTTGTTCCCCATGGTTCCAGGAGTGCCCCCAGGTGTTCCTGCAGAGGAAATAACTGATTGCAAGATACAGGGAATTAATGAAAGGACTAGGTGCATTAAGAGGCTAATCTTAAGGAGCTGCTGCTTGCTTTCCTTGCTACCTGGTAAGATTTCTAGCCTTTTGAATGTCTGTGGTTTTAAATACCTGTAGTTGCTTTTCCCTTTGTTCTTCCATGTAGGTTTTTTTATGGTGTGGCCTCTTTACAAACATAATTAGGTGGTTACTTTGATATAATTCCAATATTTAAATTAAATTTTAAATATAGCACTTAGTTGTAAAGTAAATGCTAGTTTTCAAATTTTGTTTTACCATTTATATTACATGACTCTACAATTATTGGGTGAAATAATCTGCTACAGAGTTCTGCGTATATCTGTGCAAACTAAATGATGTTCAAATTTCTTAATTTTCACTGTTGCAGATTTAGTAAGGCAGCTGTTGCTCACTGAGTATGCATTTGTTGGGGTCTAGTATTTACCACTTTCATCCTACAACAGTTTTGTTCTTTTGATTGCATAGTTTGTGGGGTTTTTTATGGACAAATTTCCTTTCACTTAAATCTTCTAGGGTTAGTTGCAAATGGCAGACATTGTCATCCTCCAGAAATCTCAGATTACTTGCAAAGCTTCTGGAATATAGCTTGATGTAAAGCATTGTCCCCAGATACAGAAATAATGTTACAAAGTAAGCTTTCCCTGGAAGAAGGACTGTGTAACAAAATGGATAACCAACAAGTCTTTCTCCGGACTTTAAGAACTGGCTAGCATGCTGGGAAAGATAGATGTGAATATATTATTATAATGGGTTAAAAGGAGCTAGTAAGGAGATTCAAAGGTATTCCGGAATACTATTTCTGAAATATTTTGTACCCCAGCATTAAAGGGGGTTTGGGTAGACTTTTCTGGACAAAGCACCATATTTCCCAATTCAGCTTTTCTCCCCAGTAGTAGTGAGCAATACCACCCTTCAGTCATGGCCTAGGAGGAGTCCAGATTGTATCTCAGTTTCTTCAGTGGCAGTGCATCAAGCTGCCTGGCGAGCTCTTCACATACCATGCATTTACAGCCTAGAAGAGCTCTAGTTGTTGGTATCAGGTTTAGTGGCTTTGAAGTGTGAGTTCCTGTGGACAGGGACCATTCATAGCAAGAGAAATGTACTTGGACAGTTCCTTAACATACATGCCAAGATGTTTTAACTTGTTATCCCCACTATAATGGGCAATAAAACTCAGAAAATGGACCAGACTGAATAGTGGCCTTGAAAGCAACATTTTAAAACGTCTGACAGATCAAAACCAGTCTCTTCAGATATAGGGCAGATGAGAACCCTTTTAGAACTCAAAAGGCCTCAATTACCACAGTCTATTTGGACAGTGCTCATGAATAGGCAGCTGGGACCAAGCTAGATGTAAGAGCAGGCAGAATTGGGATGGACTTTGAGCACTGATACAGAGAACAAGAGGTGAAGTTTACAGCTGCTCCCTGGGTGGGGTAGATGGGTGGTGTGCCAGTGCCTCTCACTGCCATGTATGTACAGGAAGAACAATCTGTAGCTGCTCTCCATTGGAGATGGCATCTCATTGCTTATTGTAGGGACAAAGATTATATGGGTCTGTGAAGACCTGCTGCTTGTTGGTAACTGCCCAGCTGGACAAGCCTTGGGCCTTTCAGCCATACCTGGAGTGTGTCATTTTCCTGAACACCATGCACATGGAGCACTGGAGGAGCATATGCCTGCCAGGTGGATTTAGGCCCCTGATTTCTCTTCCTAGAGGGAAAGGGATTGGTGAACATCCTCTAAGGCGTTTTAGTCACCCGGGAGGTTTAATGAAAATTTACATCTCTCTACCTTAATGAACGAAAGTAATTATATCATTTTATGTGTAATTTAGTGAGTAATGTAGATTAAGAAGATTACTTTGAGAAAAAGAGTTTGAGATCGCAGGAAGCTTGTTAAAGTGCTGTTATGTTTTGGTTTTTTGTTTTGTTTTTATTTTTTTGTTTGTTTGTTTGTTTTTTCCTTTGGCTTATCATAGAGAACGAAGCAAACAAATGTAATGTTCCTGATGGCCAGAAGTGAAAAAAAAAATTAATGGATACACTGAGCATTTTACCAGTGAAATAGAGTAGCTTTTCCCAGAATAGTTTAACTGGCATTATTAAAGGAGCTGTATTAAAAATAATTCATAAAAATTATTTCTGCATTTGTTTGAAAAGATAGCTGTAATATCACATCGTATAGAACAGAAGATGAAACTTCTGTATTGATAATAACATGGGGACCACCTTTATAATCCCTATGATCTGAAATATGTGAAAATCTGTTTCACCTACCTGCATTGCAGTTTTGCTAAGGCTTGGCTTTGAATGCAGCTTTTTCCTATCTGCACTGAATGCTGAGGTTAAAGAATCTGAAGCCAATTATTCTTTTCTCTGCCTTTTGAGTGTCAGCCTACAAAAGTATGCCTTTCTCTTGTAAGAAACTCAGCAGTGAAGGCAGTCTGTGCAGCTCTATAAACTGAAAGTTGTTGCTTTGCCGGAATCTGAATAATAGAAGTTTGCATGCCGATATTTTCACAGTAGCTCGATATGTTGCTGTTAGCCTTAAAATAACTGTTGAAGAATGATCACCCATCTCACTGCACTACTAATGGAAATTCAGGGCTGTCAGGGGAGGGCACGGTCATTTGCTTTTGCAGTTCTTGGCTGAAATGGAGTGTTGGAGACAAATGACTTATCAGGACAAAATGCACTCACTATGGTAGAGTTAACAGCCATGCCAGTCAAAAAGCAAGAAGACAAAAGTAAAGCAGTTGTTTCTAGTTCAGAACCTGAATTGCTGCAGGACTTTATGAATAAGTAAATAGCAGCAGTAATTATGATTGCATTTTTGGTCCTTCTGCTCCAGCAGATATGTTTAATCTCTTCTGATGTGGTTTCACAGAGTGCAAGAATTGAGGTAGTCATTTTACAAATGACAAAGACAAGTGAAGGATTGGAAGGTAGCAAAGGGCATTATTTCTTGCTGACCTGATAAATTTGGGTGTGGGCTTCTTCAGGATTTTTTAAGGAGTTGTAAGTTTTTGTACCTCTTTGCTGCCCATTCTAGTTGGTAATAGCTGCTATCCTGCTCATAGAACTTCATGATAATTTGGCTCTTAAAAATTGTTTCTGTCCCACCTCTTTAAGGCATTAGAGCATTGTATCCATGTTCAAAATAGTTTGAACGCTGTCAACTGAAGCACTGTCATCATGTGTTTTGTGAATCAAATGCAAATTTGGATCTGTAAAGATTTTTAATCTTTTCTGTGCTGCTTTGTGAAAAGAGGATGATTTGACCCAATGCTCAAAATGCAGTAAACAAGAACAAATAATAAGCAAGAACACATAATAAAGTATGTGGACAGTACTAAGTGCATCCTAATGGTAAAGTGATTAGATTATTGAGAAAAATGAACTGCCTCATTTTCTTATGTCTTGCCCTTTCCTCTTACCTTTTCTCACTACTGCTTTTCTGCTTTTTTTATTGAAGGCACCACTGTTGTCTTCCTTGCATAATTTGCATCGCAGTAAGATGCACAGCAGTAGTCCAGTGACTTAGGAATGCATATTTAGAAATATTAATCTGTGGGTTTATTCTACTCTGAAGTATTTTGAACAGATGTTGCTAAGAAAATTGGTTTTTTACGGGTGTTTGTCTAGCATTTTTAACAGCTGAAGAGCAAATACTGTTACTTCAGTGTACAAATGACAACTAGGAACTTAAGCTCTGACCTCAGGGCTTCTTTACTGATGTCTCTGGCCTCTAGCAGGTTACTTAACTTTTCTGAATCTAATCCTACACAGAAATTGTTATATTTATTCAAAATCAGTCTGGTTGTAATTCTGTCACCAGTACTGTTTTTTGCTAAATGTTACAGAGAAAGGTGCCAAAGACTTTCTTCGTGTGAAGCACTCTGTCCATAACAACAATATATTCATACTTGCTTAGAATTTAAAGATGGCTTAAGCACTGAAGTGCCTATATTTTCCAAACCCACACTTACAATAATAATAATATTTTGATATGTTATAAATAAGTTGTTGTAAAACATTTTCTGCATTGTAAAAGGAAAATAAAATTTTTGACGCTGTCTTTGTGAGACTATTATAGATGGAGGCATTTTGGAAATAAAAATTCTAAATTTTTAGTTGATTATTCAAAAAGATGTTTAGCATTAATTTGGTTTTCATGGTGTTCTAAAAGTAAAATGGGTTTATGCTGCAGGGCACAGTATTAACTGTAGGTATGCAGAATAGTGATAAAGCCATGTTTAAAAGCAGTAGAGTAAGAGACAGCAAGCTTTTGCTGGTATGATGCTGTTCTACTGCTAAATTTGTACCTTTGTTCTTGGAGTTACTCAAATAGAGAATATATCCTTAAAGGTTAAATGGCTGAAACATCTGAAATAAATATGACATGGATGGAAGCAAATACCCAATTAAAGGTTTTGTATGAAGTCAGAATTTAGCACAACTTGCTAGAAATTATTATGTCTTACGGTTTCTGACAAACCTGACTGTACAGGCTGCCAAGAAAAGAACAGCTTCTGAGATAGAGCATGGCAAATCCATGTGATCTTAAGATCCTTGGGCAGTTTTATTCGTTGTAAAGGCAATGGGAATGTTGTAACCTGGGTCATTTCCAGTTTTAATCAAACTTCTTTGCTCCCCCCACAGCAAGTAGGAGTCATGGAAAAGTCAGTTTGCATGGAGATATGGATAAACAAATGTTTGTCATGCTGCCCTCTCATCCACTCTGCTGGACCTCTATCAGGAAAACCATTTGCTGACAAGAAGTTAAAACAGCTAGCAGTCATTGCTCCGGGAAAGGAGGTGGGAGAAAGAGCAGCAGTTAAGCAGCAATGGAAACTCACAGCAGGAGAGCATGGAGTGTTAATTTAATGTCATCCTTAAAAGCACAGGTATAGTGAAAAAATTTGTGCAGGCAATTACTCCTTCTAGGCTCAGTCCTACAATTACCTACATGGTCCTAGTTAGGAAATATGCTTAGTTTAGGAGTCAGCCATACTGCAGATCTTAGCACAACGCTTGAAGATGGGTGACGTGCTGAGGGCTATGCAGCTAAGATCAGAGCACTCCCCTAGTGAGATGAAACTAATGCTCCTTGAATTAAACCCTAGTATTTCACACACTGAAACAGGCTCATTTTCAGTGTGTGAAATATCTGCCTCTTTGGCCCTGTGCCTTTGGTGAGGCACTGGAATGGGTTGCCCAAGGAAGTTCTGAGTGCTCCATCCCTGGCAGTATTCAAGGCCAGGTTAGACGAAGCCTTGGGTGGCATGGTTTATTGTGAGGTGTCCCTGCTTATGGCAAGGGGTTGGAACTAGATGATCTTAAGGTCCTTTCCAACCCTAACTATTCTATGATTCTATGAAGGTGTATATCTGAGGGAGCAATTATTCTTATTCTTACAAAGTAATTTAGTTCATATAACAAATAATGGAAAATGAAGTAGCCTTCTTTTGCTTGAATTATACTTTTTTTTATTTTTTTTAAAAATATTTGAGAGTAAAATATACATTTTGGGGAAAGTCAAATTAAATTTGTGAATTGAAAGCATACGTGCAATGAATTTTGGAAAGATGAGTTCCTGTGTCTTATTTTGCCACTGAATACACTCCTTCAGAGCCATGGGTGGAGCCTGCATACATATACGTATTTGTATGGAAGACAATAAGATTATTATGTGCAGCCATGATGATCCTGACATTCAGCTTATCTCCACATAATGAAATTTGATCACAATATGTTTTTTCTCTGAAGTCATTCAATAATTTAGCATTTAATCCTAGAAGATATTTTACTTGATCCTTTGTGCTGCTTTCTTACAGAAGGTACCAAGCACAAGCTTGTTTTGGAGACTTTACATTGAGATTAACTGGCTTGTCTCTTTTAGTCTCTCCTTGAAGTACAGGTGATACCCAGTGTTACAAAGTGTTTCACAATGCAAAGGCTAGAAAGACAGATGAGAGAAATGTTCTGTTTTAATTTTGTGCTAATAATTTAATTCCATCAATCTGGATTTGGTATTGCTGATGAGAAAATTGCATGGTTAGACAGTTGATGTCTTCTTAGATGATATGTAACTCTAATCTCAACCCCCCTCAATCCCTGTCATTGTCTGTCTTAAAAAGGAAAGTAAATATCACTGTGTATCTGTGGACGTTGTGTGAAAGATGGAGCAAACTAGAATCCAGTTCCTCTGCTGTCTGTGGAGGTGGCTTCCATGGTTAAGCAACTAGTACCTTTCCTGAATCTGGGAGGTTTTAAGTGGCCTTCCTGTCATCTGACTAATAAATATGGTAATAACTTAAGGAAATTTTACTTGCTCTACTTGTTGAAAATAGAAGGAAATGGGATTCTTAAGGTTCTGAAATACATACTGTAGCAGGTTCTAAATCCCTCTGCTCTGCCAAAGCTGTTTAATACAGCCAGGAACTGATCCAAAGTTTAAATCTGGATGAGCAAAGAAATGCCTCAAAAGCACATCTGCAATGCAAAGATAGGATGCTTATGCACTTTTTCCTCTGTGTAAGAATGTGCATCTATAGAAAAAAACCTGGGTCACTTTTTTTTTAAATTAAGTGTAAGTAGGATCTACTGTGTTTCTCAGAATTCATAGAATCATAGATTCTGTAATTTCAGCTTGTAATTATGAATTTAAAGTATATGTCAGCAATTTTTACAAGTCAGTGAATTGAAATCAAATGTAGCAGGTTTTTAAACTGGGGGTCTTTGGCATGCAAGGTGAGTACTAGTGCAAAAAAAATGAAAGACAAATATTTGGGAAAGCATGTTGAAAGACACGCGAACCCCTAGGTGTGAAACACTTTAAACATTAACCTGAAAAAGTACTCATGGCTTCCCCTTGGATTTTATGTTCTGGTTTTTATTATTATCTTTTTTTTGTACAATTTGACAAGATTGCACAGTAATCTTGTCAGCAAGTTTTAAAAATTTGAGATAAAATAGAAAATTTCTTAGCAAGGGGGGGGGAGAGGGTGGTTTTGCAACAGATTTACTAAAATACTGTGGTTGTGTAGCTCATGAATGAACAAGGTGTTCTACTGCCTTTGATTATAGAAAACTACCTTGTGCCTTTTTTCTTTTCATTTATGTGAGGAGTCACAGAGTGGGGAAATGCTGTCTTGGAGCATTTTTAAGTATTGTTAGTTTGATCAAGCAGAATATGTCAAGTGCAATGCTGGTTTAGCCTGAATTGAATTCCATGGATGTGTATCCGTTCAGTACCTAAAGATGAATGTTAATATTGTGGGAGCTATGTAGAGTCGTCTGATTATTGATTCTGACATTTATTGATGCTGCTTCTGATGACAAAGGTGGCATGTGTTACAGATAATGGAATCGCATCCTGTTAGTTTGAAAACAGACCAAATCCAAACATACCCGCAAACAGCCTTGGAAGTCAGATAAATGCTACTAGATGATCTTATCCTTATTCATATTATGTTTTATTTGTAAACGTAAGGTATTATGAGTGGGTCAGATGATTCCTCCTCTCTTCACAGTTGTATGTTTTTTTCAGATAGCGTGCTGTGTATAGGGATCTTGTGTTTACAAATCTAAGCTAATGTTTAAGAACATTCCTGGGGAGTCATGTGTCTCCATTGATGAAATTTGTTTCACAGCAGATCTTTTTTTTCCTGAATCCAGTGTGTCAGTGGCATGCCTGTTGTATGTATTATTAAATATCAGAACAAACCAAAAAACTTACATCAGGTACAATAATTAGAATTATTTGTAACCAATATATTTTGAATAATTTTTCATAGGGAATTTGCAGGTTGAACAGTGTACTTCAAGATTCAGTTCCTTTTTGGTACTTATTTTCTGCTATGTCTGTCTGCTGATAAAACCAGAGGATTTGCTTGAAGGGAGTTTTCTTTATTTTCAAGTAGTTGTTGAAGTTTGGCTTTGTCTAGACATCACTTGTTCATCAAATGTGGGACCCATATTCTTCACCAGGGTAAATAAACACACCCCATTAAAGTTGGGGCAATGGCACTTTTACTAGTGGAAGATGGGGCCCTAAGTGTGTTTGCTTTTTTTAATTCACTTTGCTGTTACTGCCTGTGTTGTTAGTAAATTTACTTTGCCACATGATGTTTTTCCTTCATCTAGTGCCATGGTAATTGCAGATGTCGTGTCTTTTCTGGTAAGCAGTAGAGGAGGTGAGGTTTAGAACATCTTTCTTATTTTCCAGCCTGTCCTTTAACTGATTTCAAAGGTAGATCAATTCATTTAATCTTATGCTGCTTTTCAGCTTTCATTTCTTAATTTCAAAGAGACTTAAGGAAACAAATCTTGAAACACAATAAGGAGAACTATAGGAAAGGCATCTCCTGATACTACTGAAACTCTCTGAGCTTCTCTGAAGACAGGCTTCACATCCTCGCTAATGCTGAAAACAGACCAGATTCCAAATCACTTTTGCACATAATCACCCCCTTTCTTTACTGTGGTGTTTTTCATACTTGTGAGGGATGGTGGAGCTCTTTAGTTTGCAATGTTTTGAAGTAGGACCCGTTTTTCTAGTTCTCCTGGTGAGTTAAATCTAGCATACTTCTAAAATAACTAAAATAAAAGACGCCTCAGTCTATTGATTTATTAATATGTAAAGAAATTTGCTATTGTTAGTAATGGTGGATAGCTTTGTAGGTCCTTTCTTTTAAGGTTGGATACTGGAAGTTGAAAATGGATGGAAGCAAATTTTTTTCAGTAATGAAGTGAAATTTCTAAGTCTGAAGGAGTTTTTGAGGATAAGAATACAAATCAGTTACAGATTGAAATAGGAGCTGGTACATGTAACGAGATAAGCAGAAAACCAGATTCTGACTATTGTCACAGGTATTGCTCATAATCTACTTAGTGTATCTGAAATAACCATTGTATTATTTCAGTATTTTCCTGAACTTGTTTTTAGCATTTCATCCAAAATTATTTCCTACTTAACACACAGTGCAATGTTAATTTGCAAATTATACTTTTCTGTTAGGTTTTTGTCCGTTAGTGACATGTGTTCTCTCTAATTTAGTGTGTTTGGCATTTGTAATATCAGAAAAATAAATTGTTAGCTTGTTTTGGTGAGACAAAAAAATAATAAAGTCTTTATTTTTCTAATTTTAGGGTCTACTTACAGTGTGCTGTCCATAATGCCTTCTGATTCTGAAAGCAGCAGTTCTCTGAGTAGCATTGGTGAGTAAAGTATTAATCTTCAATTAATTAATGAGTGTGTCTTTTGGTAGCTGGGAGAACCAGATTTTAAGGCTGGCTTTGGAAAGGCTAAACAGATTCTGGTCATAAAAGAAGTTGAACTATAAGGTGTAACCATGAATGTTCATCGGGAAAGAGTATACCCATTTTGTGTGGTGCTGGTTAACCTGTTTTGTGTCGGTATGTAGTTGTTGCCAGTAAAACCTGTTACAGATGTGAAAATAGTAGTCAAAGTCAAACACATCATTGAAATTAAAAATAGTATTAGCTGAGGTCATAGCCTTTCAAACTTCAGGATGTTCCTGCAAGCTTCAACCCTTTTTCTTTCACTGCATGCAGTGAATTGCTTTATCTTTCCTGTTTCTAAGGTCATTGTGAATGACAAAATGCTATAACAAAACCTGAAAGCAAAAGAAATGCGGACAAAACATCTCTTAAGAAAAAGCTGTATTAGCTATCAGCTTTTCTCTTCTTTACTTAAACATTTAATTTACTTAACCGTTTAATTAACTTTTACTATGGAATCCATGTAAAAGTCATTTGCCTTGGATTGGGTATGTAGGCTCTTGCATATTTGAAGTTCCAATGTTGTGTCAGGCATCTGTAGACTTCCCTGACAGCAACAGGCAAGTCAGTTATCTAAGGAAGTGGGTGGACATCTGTTGCAGTCATTGAGTTGAACTTTTAACTCCAGCATGCAGGAACAAGATTTTAGGATTGACTGCACTGTTTGCTGAAAATCCGGGAAGCTGTGACATGTTAGCTTGATTTTTATCAAGGTCACACTTGTATGGTATTACCTGAAGGAAGAGTATGATTTAATTTGCTATGAATAAATTGGAGCTGGTAATAGGAAGAAAAAAGGTCCTAAATTTTTAGGACAGTCAGACTCAAAAAGTAACCTTTCAAAGAAGGAAGTTCCAAGATGAAATCCAGTATATTTGTGGAATAATTGGATGAAGTGATAGGTGAAACAGGAGAATGATCTAGGTAGTCCTTTCAAGTTCCATGTTCCTTATTTTAAAAAGGAAAGGTGTGCTTAACACCCCACATCCTCCCCTCCCCATTCCCAATGTTTGTAACTTTTTGAATGCACTCTGTCTGGCCTTTTCTAATTTTCTGAGTAGAGGTAGGTAGATGAACAGCTAGTGTTTGACATCACAAAGAGGAATTCTGCTTTAACAGTGACCACTTGCAAGCTGCAGATACATGGCCTCTATTGTATTGATTTGTTGTAGCATAGTGCCTTATGCAAGTGCAGGATCCCTCTTTCTGAAAACTTTTATTTATAATTTGGTATGTTACTTCTGAGACATCCATTATTCCCATCATTACCTATGAGTCAGAACTGAATTTTTTCTAAACAATGTTCTGTTCGTGTTTTAAAAATATCAAAGTGCATATTAAATTCTGATCTGTGTATTTTACCTGAAGGGCTGTCCTTGGAAGTGTTTTATGTCTTTAGTGTGTGCAGCGATCAAAGTTATTTATAACCTAAAAAATAGTGGTCAGCTATTAAACAAAACTTGTGATCTAGTATTCTCCATAGTTTTGTTTTATTTGATGATTAAATTTAGTTACATATTTAATATTTAATACATTAACAGCTAGAGGAATTATTTGTTTGAAGTTGGCATGTTTGTTTATAGTCTGATTATAAATTTGTTATTAATGAGTATTTTTTTTCCCTGACAATTTTCTCCCCCTCACATCTTGTTTTGCAAGAGATAATATTTTTAATGTGATCTAGTATCAACAGCAAAATCACTTGGCCTAATAATGAACATATCCTAATAGACATGCTTGCAAGTCACTTCAAAGTTGAAGTCAGATTATTTTAATGCTGTCTGATTTTGTTGAATGACAAACCATCATAATTGAAACTGTTTGCTTGCCAGCTCCCCGAAGGCTTTGTATGACTTCTTTGAATGGAATTCCAACAAATACTGAGTTGCTATAGCGTTTCAGGGATTTCTCATATATCTTGCCCCTGTTCCATCCCCATCTCATTGGAATGCATTTTCACAAGGGTAATTCTGTGCAGTGGAAATGATAAATTTAGCCTGTGAAATGAATGTATCAGTGAAAAAAATAGCCCATGGTTTGGAGGCATTTGGAATGTGTTGAGTTTGACATAGACATTTATATGGACATATGTATATAAAAGAATATTTTTATTTCCCTACTCACACAAACCTTCCGCATTGACCAGATAAGGGATCTATTTTATTGTTCCTGATTTCTAAACACTGTTTTTCATTAATATTTAACACATTTTTGTTTCTGGTCTACTTTGCTTTTGTTTGTCAAGTTGCTCAGATTCTCATTATGCACATTTGACCTTTCAGAAGAAATGAGAAAGGTATTGGGGCCACTAATTAAGCCCAGATAAAGAAGCAAAGAGTGAATCTTAGCATCTTCTAATTAGGAGAGATAATACAATCTTTCATTTGTATAAACTATGGACTTTGGACTCCATAGTTCATAAAAGTAACTAGAGATGGATATGTTTATGTGCTTCATCTTCTTAACCTTAATCAGAGATGGCTTCTGCTACCTGCATTAAATGAACTTTTTCTGAAATGCTTCCAAGTAAGCCAGGATGTTGTTAAATTGAAATGACTGTATATGTTCTAAGCTATCCTGGTTTCTGACAATGTGCTTTTTGTCCAGACCCTGGTCTAAGAACTAAGTGTCAATAGTACAAAGGCAACTGTTTTTTAAAACATAGTTCTAAGAAAATAAGGGCTCAGTCTCAGTCAGATAAATAAAACATGGTGTTAGGATTTGGAAAGAAAGAGGGAAAGGTGAGAGGACATAATTTTATCACTGTCTAAATCTCTGATGTGCCCCAGTATTTGTAGTTCTCTCATTGAAAGAGAAGAGGGCAGCAAGTATGGAGAGCAGCAGCATGGAGCAGCTTCTGTACAGGGAACAATTGGATGTGCTGGGGTTACCTCAGCCTTCAGTAATGTCATAGCCCTAATATAAGAAGAGAACGAGGAGTGATGTAACTTGTGTAACATGACTCATAGGAGAGTTTAGGGCTAGTCCATCATGGGTATTGTGTTGTCATTCAAGCTTTTTTTCTCTTTCCTTGCTTAGATGGACTCAGGGCATAAGGGATGCAACAAGAATGAACTTTCAGCCTCATCTGCGTGTGATAGAATAAGCAGTTGAGTGGAAGCCAGTTTTCCTAGCTATGTAGCAGCCTTGGAGAAGAAACTTCACTTCATAGGTTTATCTGTTTTGACCATAGGCGTATCTGCCTTTTTTCTTCCGTGTCTGTATGTAAATAAAAATACAGTTATTGCTCTTTCTAGGTTTTTCTTGTGTATTTTTCTCACTATTCAAAATTGGTTTAGATGACAATATTTTCTTTCTTCCCCCAATGCTTTCTTCCTTTTTATTTCTCATGTATTAATAGAAGTCATGCTGCGTATGTAAAATAGGTAGTTTTAATGGTACTGAGGGCAAATAATCAGTTATTTCCAAAAGAGGTACAGTATAAACTGCTGTAATCCCATGATTGTCCTTCAGCTCCACCTTCTTCCCTCCAAAGGAAGACAAACGCTCATTAAATCATTATGTGCTCTCTGTATTTCCTTTCTCTTTGCTCTTGAGTAATGACAAAGATTTTTGTGTGTAAATAGAAGCATCCTACATCTGCCCACTCCCAGTGCCCGGCAGACTTTTTGAATGGAGCTACAATCCCACATCTGTGACATCAGAATAATTATTGATGGAGATTCAGTGCCTGATGTGCCAAGCATGGAACAACAGTGGCACTTAGGATAGAAACCAGTAACACAGCTGTATGTGACAGTCACTGGCTAGTCTCCCACTTGACTGGTCATGATAACAGAAAGGAAAAAAATGCAGAATAAAGACCCCCATTGAAAAAAAAAGGAAAAAAAAAAAAAAGTGACAGTTTGTGTAGTGCATTCACTCATCTGATGTTTATAATTTTGAAGATAAATGTTCACCAAGCAGTGCACTGAACTTAAATGACATAGTCATGGACAACTGTTCCTAGGTGATCCTGCTTGAACAGGAGGGTTGGACTGGATGTCCTTTCTGAACTCTTAGCAGATTGTCCTGGGTTCAGCAATAGCAGCAATAACAGTCAGTTTTTCTCCTCCTTAGTAGCTGAACCCAGGACACAGATAATTTGCTGGACTTGTAAGGAAAGATGGAAGGCCTGTGTTTTGAAAGATTATCTGCAGAAAATGATATATCAACCAAGTATCACCTTACTTATGCAATATTTCAGCCTGAAATTGAATTTCTTTGCTATGGAGAGTAGTCACAAAGGATCCCTGTTAGTTTCTGTGCATTTCTTGATTGTCAACTTCCAGTTTCCATGTCTTGTGTTTATACTTTCTCCTTTCTTCCAAAATAAGTCTTCTTCCATCCTTTTCACATTAGCTGTGTAAATTATTATTCTGGCCTATGTCACATAAAAAAAAGCCTCTGTGAATTGAGTTAAAAGGGTATGTTTCAAGACTTGTGATCCCCAATACTACTTTTACAACCTAAGCTGTATGGTGTCATGACTGGATTATGATTTCTAGAATTGAGCTGTTTTTTACCTACCCTAGTACCATAATGAAACTTCAGTTTTCCTTCAGTGCTTTAAATATGTAATTCTTCCTCCCCTCTTGAATACACTTTCTTTTCCTTTTCTTTTTTTTTTTTTCCCCTTTTTTTTTTTTTTTTTTTCTTTTGTATATGGATTTTTTTTTTTTTAAAACTCC